>MU678584.1:0-67214 GCA_026770625.1 Nicotiana glauca
CGTTTCGATTGTACTTTAATTGGAAAAACTCCCTTGTTACCCCTGCGGTAGCGCCAAAAGGAGGTGTGACAATTATGCTTGAACTCCCGTAAAATTTGCGGGAGTTCCAGCATAGTTATCCTGGAACTCCCGTAAAATTTACGGGAGTTCAAGCATACTTATGCTGGAACTCCCGTAAAATTTACGGGCGTATTTTTTCGAATTTTGAACAGTATTTTCACTCAGATTTAATGTGGCTAAATTTCGATGACTTTTGAAACTTGACTATTTTTCAATGACCAGTGGTAAATCTGGCTATTTTTGAATTTCTCCCATATATTTTCCTTATTGGCCCATGTACAAAGACCTAAGTGTAAGAAAATGAGTAATTTAGGTCTTAAAAAAAATAAAAAATAGAAGAACAGTAAAAAGAAGGGAGAACAGAGTTCCGGCGGTGACCATGACAATTGGAGAAGAAAGCTGGGGAGGAAATCAAACTTAGGTATTTATTCCTCACGATAGTACATAACATTAGTTTTGCACATAATATAGTTTGCCATAATTATACGAACCATTGATTAGGGGGGATAAATCAATGATTGGATGGTGGTGGGGTTAGACAATATATACGGGAATTCGAGGATAAAATAATCTGGTATAGAAAGATCAATTTGCTGATACAACTTCCTAAAATATTTTTGATATGGGAAGTATTAATGATAGCCATTAACTTATGTAATAATTAAGGGGTCAAGTATTGATGATGTAATGATTGAGGAATTGAAGTAATTATAGGTTTATATGTACAATGTTAATGAAGAAAGGACCTTTCTGTGACGATTTCAATTTCTTGCTATTATATAGTTTTAAATTTTGTTGTATTATAATTAATTATAATAATTACCTAATGATTATGTGATGATGGAGAATTTGTAAGGGTGATATATGGGATTGGAAAAATTTGGAATGAAGACCCCATCGCTGCTTTTCGAAATCTGTTTGTAAAGTAATATGAGTTACTACTTGGAATTCTTGCTACCGTAAATAATAATGGAATTTAGGAGATATAATTTCAATGATTAAAGGTAATAATGAGATAATGATTAGTCATGGGGTAAATCATCATATGAGCATGCTGTGGTATAAGTCACAGTGCCACTGTTTCGGTTATTTGGTTGACATTTAATTGTGTATTATTTTTTATTAAGGGAAATTTACATGGAAATACACTTGGAGAAAGCACTTTTCAGCCGCCTAACCTATAAATACGATTTTTATCAGGTAGCCCACAAACATTAATCAATTTTATGAAAACAAGTCGAACTTCGTCAACTACACCCAAAATCACGCCTAAATCAGATTTCGTTTTTTTCTTTCATTTTTTTCTTTTCCCTTTTTCCATTTTCATTCTTATTTATTTTTTACTTTCCTTTGTATAATATTTTCTAAAATTCACAATATCAAGAAGTTGAAGTAAAAAATATATTCATCCTTATAGTCTATAATTTTATTTTTATATTTTATTTTGCAAAATTCAAAGTTTTGTAAGGAAAAATCTTATTTCACTGGAAAAAAATAAAAATTTACATTATTAAACACCTTATATACATTATTATACATAGCCATATGTTAATTATACATAAATAGATAATAATACACACTCTCTGAAGGTAATTTTTTTATAATTATCTATGTTGTATAATTAGGTATAATCTTGTATACTTGTGTATAATCATGTATAATTCTTTATAGCTATGAGAATACACACAGATATATATGGTTATAATTATGTATAATCTTGTATACTTGTGTATAATCATGTATAATTCTGTATAACTATGAGAATACACACAAATATACATGATTATACAAAGTATATATAGTTATATATAATATATACATCATTCTTCCTCCCTTCGAAAGTCATTAAAAGTGAGAAGAAGCAGAAGAAGAAGGAGGAGGAGGAAAAATTACCAAAAAAAGAAAATTTCATAACTTAGAATAAGAGACAAGAATTAAAAGAAATAACCACTCAATATTTTCTTTTTCTTCAAACGGGAATAAAAGGATCCTCTAATGTGAAAGTCGGAATCAACTTCGGCGAGCACTGAATCGAAAAGAAAAAGACTACAAAACATATATCCGGTGTGGATTGTTCAACAATATTATTTTGTGGAAGAGGAGGATACAGATGGATGGCGTTCTCTGCAACTTTTCGATGTTCATCTTCTCTATGCCGTGCTCTGAATAATTCAACAATTTCACGCGCTTTGCCTCAGTCGTCTTCTTCACTCTCCTTTCGATCTTCGCCTTCACTTTTTAACCGCAAAAAATCTTTGTCTATTCGATATGCTACACTTAAAGGTAATCTTTTCCATACTTGAGTTTTGGATTAATAGCCTAATAGAAAGGAAATCTGAAGAAGAACTCGATTATTTTGCCAGAGAGAGAGAGAGAAAGAGAGAGAGAAAGAGCAAGAGCGAATTGAAAATGAAAGAGAAAGAAGGGTGGGAAGAAAATCTGAAAGAGAAAACTAATTTGGGAATGGAAAAGTTTCCTCCGCATAAAGAAAAAGAGTGGGGGCGGTGATGTGGTTAATCGCTGAAAATAATGTTTCAACATTATAGAAACTGGGCCATACCGGGTAAGAAGGGAAAATATAGGCCTAATTTTGTTAGAATGTTGGGCCAACTGACAATGAGAGTAATTTTGTCTTTTATTAATTGGACCGAGGGTTGACTTTGATTTTGACTCGTCCTAACAGTATGAAAATTATTTTCCTAAACTAATTAGGACATATTATTCAATATTTTGGATAGATTGAAGCCATTGGAGGCTGTTTGGTTGGTGTTCTAGATGTCGCAAAGTTGGGCAACTTTCTGTTAGTGAGGTAAGTGAGATTTTAAGCTTTGATACTTGCTTTTCTAAAATCCATTTTGAAAGTGTGTTTTCTCTGCCTGGTCCATGTGTTGGGACAAACGTGTGCTTGACAGAGTCGGTGGTCTTAGACTAGCCGCAAATATATTATTTTATGAAAAAACTTTATTTTATAAGTTATTTGATAGTGTGATACGGCTGTGCGCCATGATGTTGAGTTTGACACGGCTGTGCGCCACGATATTGAGATTGATACGGCTGTGCGCCATGATATTGAGTTTGATACGGCTGTGCACCATGATGTTGAGTTTGATATGACTGTGCGCCATCATATTGAGATTGATATGGTTGTGCACTATGATATTGAGTTTGATACAGCTGTGCGCCTTGATGTTGAGTTTGATATGGCTATGCGCCATCAGATTAAGATTGATACGGCTGTGCGCCATGATATTGAGTTTGTTACGGCTGTGCACCATGATATTGAATTTCATACGACTGTGCGCCATGATATTGAGTTTGATACGGCTGTGCGCTATGATATTGAGTTTGATACGGATGTTCGCCATGATGTTGAGTTTGATACAGTTGTGCGCCATGATGTTGGGGCATTGTGTATGCCTTTGTACATCACCCGAGCATTGTGTATGCTCTGTTACATATTTGAGGCATTGTGGTGCCGTTGTGGACTCGTGGTGTGTTGGTAAATTTCTTTCACTGCAATTATGATAAGTCCTTAGTGGGTATCCTTGTTGGTTTATTCTTAATAACTCTGTTGATACACATATATTGAGTTATTGTATAATTATCATATTTACTATATCATTCGTGTTGTGGTGTGTTTGTATTTTCTAACACTTGTTCCAGAGGTATTTAAAGTGGCGTGTCGAGGATCTTACTGGGTTATATTTATGTATAACTCACTCCTTATATGCATGTCTATGCAGATACTGTCACGAGAGATAGAGCTAGTGGCTGACGAGTCTGTTCGAGGGGATCTTATTGCTGAGGTGAGCCACCGCATTGTTCGTGGAGGCTTTCGATTCAGACTTACCTAGCTCGTGTTAGTTATTTCCTTTTTCTTTGGGGTTTGCATACCCATCAATAAACTCATGTTACTCTGTTAGATGCTCCATGGTCTTAGTGTGAGATTTGGGCTAGAGTTATGTTACTTGAGTGATTGTTGATTTTTCTATCGATTGAATGGGTGATAATCGTCTCCGCTTTAATTATTAATAATAATATTAGGCCTGCATTTTCTTCTCTCAGTGTTTGTGTAAATGGTTAAATGTTAGAAAAAGAGTTCGCTTGGAAGATGGTGATACCTGAGTGCCAGTCACATCTATGGGTAGTTCGGGACGTGACATAAAACTATGGATTTAACACCAAAACACATGAAATCCTTAAGATCATTTGAAATTCCTATTTTAACAAACGGAAGTTCGAATCACGCCAAATCAGTCCTATTCCTCACCAAATTTTATAGATATGACTTAACTATTATATCGGACCTGTACCAGACTCTAGAACCAACGTACGTGCCCGATACCAATATGATCAAATATTATTCAATTTCTTTAAATCCTTAGATTTTCAGTTTAACAATTTTTAACAAAAATTCATCACTCGGGCTAGGGACCTCGGAATTCGATTCCAGGCATACGCCTTAGTCCCATATTTTACTACGGACCCTCCGGACCGTCAAAATACGAGTCCGGGACCGTTTACTAGAAATGTTGATCGAAGTCAAACTTGACCTTTTAAGCTAACCTTAAGGAACCAAGTGTTCCGATTTCAACCCAAACTCTTCCAATTCCCGAACCAACTAACCTCGCAAGTCATAAATCGGTTAAAGCAAGTACGGGAAGTCTTATTTAGGGGAACGAGATTCTAGAAAGCAAAATAACCAATCGAGTTGTTATATTCTCCACCTCTTAAACAAACGTTCGTCCTCGAACGGACATAGAAAAGTACCTGAGCTAGGGAAAATATGGGGGTCCGCAAGTCCTCCTTGGACTCCCAGGTTGCCTTCTCAACTAGTTAGCCCCTCCATTGGACCTTTACAGCAGAAATTCTCTTAGATCTCAACTAGCGATCCTGTCTATCAACAATGACAACCGACTCTTCCTCATAACCCAAACTCTCATCTAGCTGGATAGTACTGAAGTCTAACACATGGGATAAGTCAGCGTGATATCTCCAAAGCATAGACACGTGAAAAACTGGGTGAACTCCTGATAGGCTGGGAGGTAAAGCAAGCTCATAAGCAACCTCCCCAACTCGTCTCAACACCTCAAGTGGGCCAACAAACCTTGGGCTCAACTTGCCCTTCTTCCCGAATCTCATAATACCCTTCATTGGCAAAACCTTTAAGAGGACCTTCTCGCCGACCATGAATAATACATCACGCACCTTTTGATCCGCGTAACTCTTATTTCTGGATTGAGCTGTGCGAAGTCTTTCCTGAATCAACTTTACCTTCTCTAAGGCATCTTTGACCAAATCTGTACCATACAACTTAGCCTCACCGGGCTCAAGCCACCCGATGGGAGAACGACACCGCCAACCATATAAAGCCTCAAATGGAGCCATCTCGATATTGGAATGATAACTATTGTGTGAACAAACTCGGCCAAAGGCAAGAACTTGTCCCACTGCCCTTCGAAGTCAATCATACATGCTCTGAGCATGTCCTCCAAAATCTGAATTGTTCGCTTCAACTGCCCGTCGGCCTGCAGGTGAAATACTGTGCTGAGCTCTATCCGGGTTCCCAACTCACTCTGTACGACTCTCCAGAAATGGAAAGTGAACTGAGGGCCTCTATCTGATATGATGGAAACAGGTACACCGTGCAATCGAACTATCTCCCGAATGTAGATTTGAGCCAACCTCTCTAAAGTATAAGGAGTCACTACCGGAATGAAGTGTACCGACTTGGTCAACCTGTCGACAATGACCCAAACTATATCAAACTTCCATAATGTCCGCGGCAACCCAACTACGAAGTCCATAGTAATGTGCTCCCACTTTCACACAGGTATAGGCATCTGCTGAAGTAGGACACCTGACCTCTAGTGCTCATACTTAACCTGCTGGTAATTCAAACACCTAGCCACATACTCAACTATGTCTTTTTTCATCCACCGCCATCAATAATGCTGACTCAAGTCACGATACATCTTCGTAGAACCTGGGTGAATAGAGTATCGTGAATTATGTGCCTCCTCTAGAATCCTCTCCCTGAAGCCATCGACATTAGGAACACATAGGTGACCCTGGAGTCGCAGAACACCATCCTCGCCAATAGTAACCTCCTTGACACTACCATGTGGTACCGTCTCCCTGAGAATTGCCAAATGCGGATCATCAAACTGCTGAGCCTTGATCTGCCCCAATAACGAAGACTGAGCAACAACAAACGCAAGGACTCGGTTGGGCTCTGAAATGTCCAACCTCACAAGTCTGTTATCTAAGGACTGAATGTCCAAAGCTAGCGGCCTCTCCTCCACTGAAATGAATGCCAAGCTACACATACTCTCTGCTTTCCTACTCAAGGCATCTGCGACACATTTGCCTTGCCCGGATGATAAAGAATGGTGATGTCATAATCCTTTAGTAACTCCAGCCACCTACATTGCCTCAAATTGAGATCTCTCTGTTTGAACAAGTGCTGCAAGCTGCGATGATTAGTGTAAACCTCACATGACACCCCATACAGATAATGCCTCCATATCTTAAGAGCATGAACAATCCCTGCTAACTCCAGGTCGTGTATTGGGTAATTCTTCTCATGAATCTTCAGCCGACGAGAAGCATACGCAATAACTCATCCCTCCTGCATCAATACACACCCCAATCTAATGCGTGAGGCATCGCAACATACAGTATACATCCCCGAACTGGAAGGCAACACTAGAACTTGTGTTGTAGTCAAAGCTGTCTTGAGCTTTTGAAAGCTCACCTCACAATTATCAGACCAACGAAAAGGAGCACCCTTCTGGGTCAATCTACTCAGAGGTGATGTGATGGATGAAAATCCCTACACGAATCGGCGGTAATAACCTGCTAACCCCTGAAAACTCCTGATCTCAGTCACTGAAGTAGGACATGGCCAACTCTGAACTGCCTCAATCTTCTTGGGATCCACCTTAATACCCTCTCATGATATAATATGCCCCAAGAATGCTACTGACTCTAGCCAAAACTCACACTTAGAGAACTTAGCATATAACTTATGTTCTCACAAGGTCTTTAGCACTACTCTCAAATGTTGTTCGTGCTCCCCCAGGCTATGTGAGTATGTCAAGATGTCATTAATTATGATGATCACAAAGGAATCAATATAAGTTCTGAATACCCTGTTCATCAAGTCCATAAACGCCGTTGGGGCATTAGCCAAGCTAAAAGGCATCACCAGAAACTCATAATGGCCATATCTAGTACGGAAAGCAGTCTTCGGGACATCTGAGTCCCGAATCTTCAGTTGATGATACCCGACCTCAAGTCGATCTTTGAGAACACCCTAGCACCCTGTAATTGGTCGAATAAATCATCAATGCACGACAACAAGTACTTGTTCTTGATGGTAGCCTTGTTCAACTAGCGGTAATCAATACACATCCGTATATTCTCATCCTTCTTCTTCACAAACAACACCGGTAGACCCCGAGGTGACACACTTGGTCTAACAAAACCCTTTGTTACAACTCCTCAAGATGCTCCTTCAACTCCTTTAGAGCCATATGGTATGGTGGGATAGATATAGGCTGGGTGTCTGGAGCCAAATCGATACATAAATCAATATCACGATCCGATGGCATGCCACAAAGGTCAGAAGGAAACACATCGACGAACTCCCGAACTACTGGAACTGAATCAATCATCAGGGACTGTGCGTTGGTGTCCCGAACATGAGCTAGATAAGCCAAACAACCCTTCTCAACCATATGTCGAGCCTTCAGAAAAAAAAATAACCCGACTAGATGTACTAACTGAGGAACCCTTTCACTCCAACCTTGTCAACTCTGGCATTGCTAAAGTAACAGTCTTGGCATAGCAATCTAGGATGGCATGATATGGGGATAACCAATCCATGCTCAGGATGACCTCAAAGTCGGTCATATCAAGCAACACGAGGTCTGCTCTAGTCTCAAAACCACAAAATATGACCACACATGACCGATAGATCCGATCCACAACCACAGAATCGCCTACGAGTGTTGACACATGAACAGGAGTACCCAAGGACTAACGATGAATATCCAGAAAATGAGCAAACATAGATGATACATATGAATAGGTAGACCCTGGATCAAATAGCACTGAAGCATCACTATGGCAAACAGAATGTCACGACCCAAATCGATGGGCCGCAACGGGAACCCGGTACCTTACTCAACTGATTACCAACGTAACGTATCTTTCATATCATTCTATCATAGGTAAATTAATCAGATTAAATCATGATGGAATACAAACTTATACATATGAAGTACGGGTATATAAGGCCAAAATAGCCACTCATGTACTGAACAAGGGCCGACAAGGCCATACAATCTTTTAGGTACATGAAATATTTCTACAAGCCTCTAAGAATATATAATTTTCATAAAGCTCGGGACAGAGTCCCGCCATACCAAAATACACGTCTAAATCATACTAACCAATCCATCAACTCCGAAACAAATGGAGCGCGCCAATGTCTCTCGACCTGTCTATCGGGACCTGCGAGCATGAAACGCAGCGTCCCTAGGCAAAAAGGGAAGTCAATACAAATAATGTACCGAGTATGTAAGGCACATAAATAAGTACATAATAAATATGGAAGAAATATAGAATAAATGACTCAACCTGTAAGTCTGGATAACTTTGGAATCATGAAATACTTATAGTATCATGCATATGCGTATGAATGTCATATCGTGCATAGGTACATGTGTTCATAACATCATCAAGTTGCTGAGGGCATCCCATTATCTTGGCCACTGTGGGCAAATCATCAACGTATACCAGTTGATCAGGTGGTCATGCGTATATAATGCCATAACCTTTCCCATATCCTATATATATATACGCGTATATAACGCCATCTGGTCATGAGTCAATGTACATGAATGCAATGCATGAAAAGTATGTTAATAAAATCTTTCGGAATGTCATATGACCATTTTGCCTTTGAGTAATATCATAATGTAAACTCTTTTCAAATTTTATATTTTTCTGTGACTCATGAGAAGATGATAGAATAATATGACACATGGGGAATTAGGCATCCCTAGTAATTCTATGAATAAAGTCATTTACGAAAATTACATATTTTGATCGTTTCATTTGTATCGTATGGATTATGCCAAAAATAAAGAAGGGATAGTCTTAACATACCTGAGCTGATTCTCTTGACGACCCCTATAACATACGTCAATTGCAATAAAAATGTAATGACGGATCAAAGTAGAGGAGAATCACTATGATATTCTTGAGAAAGATTGCACCTTACTCTCTTAGAATCGTAAAATCCCGCTTTTGGAAAATGGGATATTCAGCCTGAAATCTTGTGCATGCAAATTCTTGAGCTTCCTGACTCGTACTAGGATCTTGCTTAAAAAATTTGTTGCAAGGGAAGGCCAAGACCTCAAAACCTTTATCCTTGTATTGGTTATAGTGTTGAGTCAATTAGGTATAATTGGTGCTTGTGAACCCACATTTGGAGGAAACATTAACGACATGAAGTACTTTGCCTTTGTACATGCTAAGGTCTACATCTTTCCCTTTAATGTCCATAGAAGAAATCATTATAAAGGGATGACTTAAGTCTACTGGAGAAATGGAGTTAGGAATGGGCAAAGATGATATAGTAATAAAGAGTGATTAATTCCAATAATAACAGCTTTTGGCTAAAGGGATTGAAAATGGGTATCTCATATATGGATTTCTTGAATGTGAATGCGTTGGGAGTTGGGACCTTCACTTAATTTGCCACCTTTCTAGTTAACTTAAGTAGTCATACATGGGGATTTGGGGGTGCTGCCATGTGGGGAGGTTGGTCTTATCCAAATATATCCCCAATTAATTAGGTAATGACCCGTTACCCTGTTATTAATCAATTACCCGTAAAATTGAGAATTATTTTCACTTACTTAAAAATATTACTCATTTTTCACATATCTTATACACCTTACTATTATGGTCATGTGGTACCTCATATGGTACTAGTCCAAAAATATCGAGTATTTTACCTCAAGCCGTATTTTATCCCAACATGTCAAACTTGGACGAAAATTCATTTTCTTTGACTTGCTTCCCCTTTTACCTTCACGAATTTACTTATTACTTGTTTGAAATAGTATAATACTTATAATCTCCAAATAATCTTTTCCTTAGACTGATGTCAATTACCTTACGACAAATTCAACGTACGACACTACTGGGTGCAACATCGTCGTAATGTAGTACTGCGAAACGTGACATCTCACTTCCGGACTCTCATTAATTTATTTAAGGCGTATTTTCATGTACGAAATATGGGGTGTAACATCATTCCCCCTTTTAGAACATTCATTCTGGAACATTAACTGATGTGTTTGTCGTTCTCATATCCCATAGCTCTTGCGAGTACTTTAGTAGTCCTTTTGCCATCTAGGCAACTGTTCTGTGAATAAGTCCAAAGGCCAGGGCATTTCCCCCTTTAGGCCTCTTTCCCATGCCATGACTTGTGATCGAATTCCTTCCAATCTCGTAACTGTTGCTACCTTCAATTATATAGCTTTTACGATACTAACCTTGTAAGTGTGCCTATGCGACTCTTCTCTCCTTTTTGCTCATGCTTTTAGCCAATCCTGAAGTTCTTCGCTTGGTATTTTGTCGAACTTACGAATATTGCTATATCGTATTTTATAGACCTGGTTATCCATTCATATGACTTTACTATATCTACATAGGTTATACTATACCCTAACTCTTACCTCGATTTCTCGTTACTAGGGTCTGCTACCAAATCTCAGGTTACTTTCGTTGCTTATCTCATACGTATAAATCTATGTCCTTTAATTCCACCAGTTCATATTTAAGAATGATGGCTTAATCTCCTCTCATACTTTATAACTTTTATCCATCCATTGTTGATTTACCTTAATTTTGATCCATAATCCATCCCTGATAACTTAACCTTTTATGTAATATTGCTGCTAGGATTCACGTTTTATCGGAGAACATCTTAAATGATTAGATTGATCCACCTGGGGCGATATCCTACTTTCATAACCGTATCTCACAGCATTCCAATGTGATTCACCTTGCGTGGGTATTTTACTCCTATCCAATTCAAGAGATCCCTTTCTTTTATTCGTTAGATCATTACTTAATCCAAGGCCAAACGTTATTTTTTTGTCTATAATAATTACCCCACATTCTATTAACAGGGCATCATTCCATCTCTTCTGAATTTTATTAGTCTTAGACTCCTTTTAGTTCATTTAGACTATACTGAACTTTCTATAACTTAGAGAAACCATTAGCTTTCTTGTTTTTACGGGTTTAATCCCGAGGACTTATCCGTTCTTGTCACCTTCTCACTTGCCCTTTCTCGTTCTTACATCCTGTCATAAAACTTTGTCGCTTTATTATGCTTTAGCTTGGGACCTATACATATCTATTTATACTATTCGTGGCCTTCCTTCAACTTACTTGCACTATAGATTTCTTTATGTTGTTCTGGAATATCAAGAGAGACATCACATCATCTCTAACTATTCTTTACTCTCATAATCAAGCTTTTCGATACCTAGACCATAGACTGGAAGATATGCTACTGACGTTGCTGCTATCATTCCTGGATATTGAATCCCCGCGCTTCTAGCCTTCTATCCCAAGTATGGAATGTTCTCAACCTTCTGCTTTTGAGTATCTCGTAGATTGTTCACCTTTACCTTACTTTCCGTAAAGCCTCACATCACATCTTCTATCTCTTTTATAACCTTCCCTCCACATAGGTATAATTTACATCCACGTCTTGAAGTTCTATTATAACACATGCACGTCTTTACACAATCTCGTGAGAGCTTCATACTAACTTCTTATGCGGCTGGGACAATTCTAACTGGCTTTATCGTAGAGCTGTTATAGAATATGGCTACTGCATTATCTCTCTTGTACCTTTGATAGTAAGAGTGATACTACAATGTTCTCAATCACGATTTCTATAATTTTCAGGGTCCAATAATCAGATTCTTGATTTATTTTGTTGATGTATCTCTTTAGTTTCCTCCTTCTTCTGATTAGCCTTTATGTAGGCTTAAGCTACCTCCCGATATGCGGTTCATGGTATTAGTTATTACGTTTAGCCTTTCATAGGCACTGAGGTATATCCATGTACAGTCCTTTGTCTATGATCTGGGCTCAATTCTTTCTTTTAACTTATAGTGGAATTTTCTACAGCTGTATATGATGCATGTATAAAACTTCAAACTCTTAAGTGTGTTCATAACGTAACTAACTCTAGATCATGAATCGAATAATTCTTTTTGTTCCATCTCAGCTTTCTTCAAATGTAAGCAATTACTTTTCTTGGTCATTCTGCCCCCTTCTTGCATGCATACATAGCTTATCTTGGTGTTCATGCATATTGGAATTTCATAGAACTCATATGATTTTGTATATCATTTTTGATTATACTTCTTGTTCCTTAGCCACAGTAAGTGTCATTTTCTTATCGAATGCATACAATGTTGTTTGAGACTGTCGTTATAAGACCATTTCCTTCTAGGTCACCTAGCTTAGGTTGAAGCCTTCTTCCTTATTTCCTCAGCTAGTCTTTCTTTTTAGTACTTAGGGAGAACCCTTGACTCTCGTAAAGTTGTGAGCTTATTACGGACCTTTTGATGTCCTTCCTTGCCTATAATCATCTGTAGTTGCCTACCTTCGTGCCCTTGTGATTGTAGGGTTACTTCTGAACTGATATTTTGATTGCCTTCCTAGCGGTACTTTCTTTTATCCTTGTAACACTCCTACGGTACCTTTAACACCCCGACTCCTATTTGAATATATCTCAAGTATTATCATGACGTTATTGTGAGGCTGAATTCTACATGTTGGGGTTTACTATATTCAGCTTGCATGATTTACTGATTTGTCTGTAACTTCTTGTCTAGCTATGACTAGGATCTTCCTGAATCAACTACTAACTACTCGTCGACCATTCTCCTATCCATATTCCGCATAATCTCTCTTGGGTTATTTCCGTTGTCTAGCTTACCTCTTGCACTGGCTCCTTATTTATCAATAACCTCCCGGGCAGGAACCCTTACTTCCTTTTTCTAACATCGTGCTTACATAATATTCTAGAATCATAGCATATCTGTAGGATTAGGATAAGTGCAATCCCATCCCTTTCTCATTTTTATCGCATTTTCTCCGTTTATCATTCAATATTCCCCCCTTTAGGGGGAGTACTAAGACTTGGAGCTACAATGACCTGCCTATAGATGTTTTTCCTCTCCATCTTTAGCGTCCTTTCACATCATCAATGACCCTTACTCGCTTTGCGGTAATCCTTATGTACCAATGATTAAAAAATATCCTCACTCGCAGTGGTGGCACTTAGTGTAAGTGGCACATATAGTCCCTTAAGCTGAACTTTGCTCACATTGCTTGCTTTAGGGAAGCATTTTCCTAAATGACCATCCTCTGAATTCGTCATGGATCTTCTTCTGTTGTTCATTCTATTATTGTCGGAACGCAATATGAAATTCTCATGATGCTGACTATTATCAAATCACTCGATTCCTAATTCATGTTTAGTTTATCTTGTTCAACAGTCCATATTGATTTCCATTACTCTTTGGTCTAACTTTCCCTTCTGTTAATCACGTTAGAATCGCTAACTTATTTCTAGAAATGAGGACGTGACTGTATGGCCTATATTCTTTTGTTGTCTTAAGGCCCATCACCGTTTGTCTCTTTCTTCATTTGACTATAGATTCTGTAATACTGTCATCTTTTTGACCTACCATTGTCATCCAGGTATCACATCTTTCTATTAATGCTTCGTTAGCTCTATTCTTATTTCATGCTAACATTTTTGTCTATCACTTTATTCTGAAACTTTCAACAAGATATTCTTTCGCTTTTAGCTCTCCTTGATTCATTCATTAGCTCTTCAGGTTGCTCAAACCCTTCGCTCTACTAGGGACGAGAGTCACACTAAGGTAATATTTATCCTTTCCAGGCTTTCAGTGCCTATCTCTAAATTTTTTTTTATCACGCTAGTATTCTCATCCAATGGTAATATTCTAAAGTGCACCACCTAGCTGTCTCACAAGGAGATATATTAGCACCTTTGTAATATCCTTCGTAAATGTCAACTAACGCAAACCATCCATTCCTCATTTTTGGGTTACTCTAACCCCAACAGGATCGTACTGTCATGTCCTTCTCTTAAACCATACCCGTTAGCTCCCATAGGGCATGACTGAGATGGGTGTGACCAATTGTACATTCCTCTGTTACCACTGAATATTACAAAAAAAAAACTTATGTTCCTCTACATGAATTATAAACATTGTTAACCTTCATTAACTGGGCACCTCGTACCCTTCTTCATCTTGCTTCCTTTACTTGTTGAAACTTGTATTTATCTTATTAATCTCTTGTTGTCTTTTACCATAAAGGTGGATATGAATTCTTTCCTTAAGGCTTCTTTTTAGGAAGCTTACACCTTTCAGTATACCCATGATCTGTTAAAGACCTCACATTTACTTATCATAGGCATCATACAAAAATCCAATTCCTCTAACTCAGCTCTTCCACAACTATATCTCTTTACAACCTTCTATCTAGATGTAGGTATTGTCTTATTATGAATAAAATAGAATTTCGGAATTTGAATTCTTATAAGTGAGCTCTATCACACAATCTAGAGTAAGAAGAAACACTTACAATCCTAAATGCCCTTTATCCTTCTGCTTATAAGTATAGTGCAAGACACACCCATAAACAAGACATTTCTAGACACGACTTGTAGACTTTCTAGGACAGAACTGCTATGATATAACGTTTGTCACGATCCAAACCGATGGGCCGCGACGGGCACCTGGTACCTTACTCAACCGAGTACCAATGTAACTTATCTTTCATATCATTCTATCATAGTTAAATGAATCAAAGTAAAGCATGAGGGACTACAAACTTATATATATGAAGTATGGGTGTCACGACCCAAACCCCGATCATGATGGAACCCAACACCTTGTTAGGAAAGCCCAACCATTCGAACACTCAACCCAAAATAAAAAGCCCCTTATCAGTCATTTGAATTTAAAACATCAGTTAAGCAAAATTTCAATCTGCAATAACCAAAAAAACAGTGCGGAAATCACAATAATAGCAATATAGCCCCTATCAGATCTGGCGTCACGAGTCAGAGCCTCTAGATACAACTGAGCAACATCCTATACATATAAAAGTCTAGATGCGGAAATAAAAGAAAGATAAGAGGAGAAATCGGGTCCTGCGGACGCCCGGCAGCTACCTCGATGACTCCGACAGATGAACTAGGCAGCAGCAACAAACTCAGCTATGCCTCAGGGATCCCTGTATCTGCACACAAGGTGCAGGGAGTAAAGTGAGTACTCCAACTCAGTGAGTAATAGCAATAAATAACAACTGAAAGTAAGAATTCTTGTAGGAACACTGCACATTTCTATAACCAACAATAAAGGCAGTAAATAACAGCTGAGCAGGGAAAACAGGTGAAAATCTCTCAAAAGTCCGGCAATTTACCAACACTGCTGCGGCGCGCAGCCCGATCCAATAATAATAGTCGACTGCGCTCACTGGGGGTGCACAGACTCCGGAGGGGCTCCTACAACCCAAGTGCTATAATACTACGGCGTGCAGTTCGATCCATATAATATACTACTGCGGCGTGCAGTCCGATCCATATAATATACTACTGCGGCGTGCAGTCCGATCCATATATGCATGTGCATATACTACTGCGGCGTGCAGCCCGATCCGGTGTATATCAAATACTCTCACTATGGGGTCCTTGACCCCTCTCAGCCAATATAGACTTGGCCTCTCGGGCCCACTCAGCTAAGACAGGGTTTCGAACCCCAGATATTCCTCATTTAGAGCGCAAATTGCTAAGACCAGTTCATATTATGTTTTACAGTTTAAGAATATGACTGAGAGTATGATTTCAACAGGTAAAGTAAGGTCAATTAGCTCAACATGCTCCCTAAGGGTTCTACAGATCAGCACAAGGCCCCAAACATGGCAACTAGCCCAAAATATACTGATTTTAACTCAGTCTCAGTCAAAAGTACAGTAGAGTCATCAATCGGGATGGACCGTGTCCGAATCCCCAACAGTAACATCACCACGTTCATCATATATCGCGTATCTCATCTCAATATAGCACTACATAGTGCAAATACGGGGTTTCAAACCCTCAGTACATCATTTATAACCATTACTCACCTCAAGCCGGCCGAAATCCTATCTCGCCTTGCGCTTCCCTCGCAAATCAACCTCCTCGTGCATAGAATATGACCAAAACCACAAGGAATACGTTATGATAAGCTAATGGGACACAAACCAATTGAAAGGACTCGAAAAACACCCAAAGCACGAAGTTGGCAAAACCCGAGCCCCAGGCCCACTTCTCGAAAATTTATAAAATTAACATCACCGGCTTCCTTATCTCACTACGAGTTCATACATACCAAATTCACAAAAATCGGAGTCCATTTGGCCCCTCAAATCACTAGTTTAAACTCTTTCAAGTTTCAAGCCCTAACCTCCATTTTTAGCCTTAATTCCCTTGGATTTTCAGTGTTAATCCATGTTTTCACACCATAACAACATAATCTAAGACCAAGAATCCATACCTGATGAAGACTCTCGAAACCCTCTTCAAAATCGCCCAAAAATCGCCTTAGTCCGAAGTCCAAAATGTTTTCTCTTTCAAAATTCGAGAAGAAGGCTTAATATGGTTCTGCCTAGTCATTTTCGCTTATGCGGTCAAATAACCGCACCTGCGGTCACTGCACACGCAACCAAATGACCGCTTATGCGGTCTGCCTTAAAATCCCTTGGACCGCTTATGCGGTCTAGAACCGCTTCTGCGGTCGCCGCATTTGCGGATCCACGTCCGCTTATGCGGAAATTCCTGGTCCTTCGAGGACCGCTTCTGCGACCAATACGCCGCATCTGCGGAACCGCTTATGCGGTCCCTTTTCCGCAGATGCAGAAATGACAGAACCAGCAAGGACTGAAACATGCAACAACTACGAATCCTCCGTTTAACCACCCGAAATCACCCCGAGGCCCTCGGGACCTCAACCAAAAACACCAACATACCTCGAAACATCATACAAACTTGTTCCAATCATCAAAACACGTCAAACAACACAAAAATCAACCATTCACCATGGATTCAAGCCTAAGTTTTTTTCAACCTTCCGAAACTCACATTCGATTAATAACCCGGCCAAACGACGTCCGAATGACTTCAAATTTTGCACACATATCCAAAATCACCTAACGGAGCTAGAACAACTCTGGAATCCCATTTCGACCCTCAGATCAAAATCTCACCCATCAATCGGAATTCGCCAAAATTCAAACCTCGCCAATTCAAGCCTAATTCTACACCGGACCTCCAAATCCAATTCCGATCGCACTCCTAAGTCACAAATCATCTCCCGAAGCTAATCGAACCACCATAATTTGCATCCGAGCCCTCTAACTATATGGTCAACTTCCGGTTGACTTTCCCAAAATAAGCTTCCTCCTAAGAGGCTAAGTGTCTCATTTCCAACTAAAACCAATCCAATTCTACCCAATCAACTCAAATACTGATATTGAGACATAATATGGGGGAAACAGGCCAGTAACTCATGTGACGATGAGCTGGGTCATCACATCCTCCCCAACTAAAACAAATGCTCGTCCTCGAGCGGGTCAAGAAACATATCTGGAGCCTCAAATAAGTGAGGATATCTGCTCTGCATCTCCCGCTCGGTCTCCTAAGTAGACTCTTCCGCGGGCCGACCTCTCCACTGCACCTTTACCGAAGCTATATCCTTTAACCTCAATTTCGGAACCTGACTACCCAAGATAGTCACTGGCTCCACATCATAGGTCAAATCATCATCCAACTGCACTGTACTGAAGTCCAACACATGAGATGGGTCCCCAACATACTTCCGGAGCATAGACACATGAAATACCGGTTGAACTCCCGACAGGCTGGATGGCAAAGCAAGCATATAGGCCACCTCCCCAATCCTCCTAAGGATCGCAAAAGTGCCAATGAACCTCGGACTCAGCTTCCATTTCTTCCCGAACTGCATGACGCCCTTCATAGGCGAAACCTTCAACAAGACTTTCTCGCCTACCATATAAGATACATCTCGGACCTTCCGGTCCGCATAACTGTTCTGACGCGACTAAGCTGTACGAAGTATCTCCTGGATCACCTTCACCTTATCTAAGGCATCCTGGACCAACTCTGTCCCCAACAACCTAGCCTCGCTGGGCTCAAACCAACCAATCGAAGATCTACACCGTCTCCCATACAAGGCCTCATATGGCGCCATCTGAATGCTGGATTGATAGTTGTTGTTGTAAGCAAATTCTACAAGAGGCAAGAAATCAATCCAAGAACCTCCAAAATCAATAACACAGGCATGCAACATGTCCTCCAATATCTGAATGGTATGCTCGGACTGCCCGTCCATCTGAGGATGAAACGTTGTGCTCAACTCTACCTACGTACCCAACTCTCGCTGAAAAGTCCTCCAGAACTGAGAAGTAAACTGAGTACCCCTATCTGATATGATAGAAACTAGGACCCCATGCAACCGTACAATCTCCCGGATGAAAATCTCCGCTAACCGCTCTGAAGAATATGTGATACACACAGTAATGAAGTGCGCGAACTTGGTCAGCCGATCCACAATCACCCAAATCGAATCAAACTTCCTCGCTGTCCGAGGGAGACCACTCACAAAGTCCATAGTAATCCTCTCCCACTTCCACTCAGGGATATCCAAGCACTGAAGTACACCACCGGGCCTCTGGTGCTCATACTTGACCTGCTGACAGTTGAGACACCGAGCTACATAACTCATAATATCCTTATTCATTCTCCTCCACCAGTAATGCTGTCTTAAATCTTGGTACATCTTCGCGGCACTTGGATGAATAGAATACCGCGAGCTGTGGGCCTCCTCTAATATCAACTCCCAAAGCCCATCCACATTGGGCACGCAAATCCGGTCCTACATCCTCAATACACCATCATTATCAATAGTCACATACCTGACATCATCATGCTGAACCCTGTCCTTAAGGACAAGCAAATATGGTTCATCATACTGGCGCTCTCTAATGCGGTCATACAAGGAAGACCGTGAAACCACACAAGCCAACACCCGACTAGGCTCCGAAATATCTAGCCTCACCATCCGATTGGCCAAAGCCTGGACATCAACTGCAAAGGGCCTCTCCCCAACTAGAATGTATGCCAAACTACCCATACTCACCGCCTTTTGACTCAAAGCATCGGCCACTACATTGACTTTTCCCGGATGATACAAAATGGTAATGTCATAATCCTTGAGCAACTCAAGCCACCTCCGCTGCCTCAAATTAAGATACTTCTGTTTGAACAAATGCTGAAGACTGAGATGATCGGTATACACCTCACAAGATACGCCATATAAGTAGTGCCTCCAAATCTTCAAAGCATGAACTATAGCAGCCAACTCCAAATCATGTACATGGTAGTTCTTTTCATGGGGCTTCAGCTGACGAGAAACATATGCAATAACTCTTCCCTCCTACATCAACACACATCCGACCCCAACTCTCGAAGCATCACAATACACAGTGTAAGAACCTGAAGCTGATGGAAACACCAACACTTGAGCCATGGTCAAAGCTGTTTTGAGCTTCTGAAAGCTCTCCTCACACTCCTCGGACCACACAAAAGGAGCACCCTTCTGAGTCAACCTGTTCAAGGGCGATGCAATAGAAGAAAATCCATGAACAAACTGGCGATAATACCCTACCAACCCAAGGAAACTACGAATCTCCATGGCTGAGGTCAGTCTAGGCCAACTCTTAACCGCCTCTATCTTCTTCGGATCAACCTAAATACCATCGTTGGACACTACGTGCCCCAGGAAAGCCACAGAACCAAGCCAAAACTCACACTTGGAGAACTTTGCATAAAGCTTCTCCTCCCTCAATCTCTGCAATACTACTCTCAAATGCTGAACATGCTCCTCCAGGCTACGCGAGTACACCATGATGTCATCAATAAACACAATCACAAATGAATACAGATACGGCCGGAACACGCCATTCATCAAATACATGAACGCGGCTGGGGCATTAGTCAGCCCAAAAGACATAACTAGAAACTCATAATGCCCATATCTCAACCTGAAAGTTGTCTTCATAATATCATAATCCCTAATCTTCAGCTGGTGATAGCCTGAACGGAGGTCAATCTTCGAGAATACCCTTTCTCCCTGGAGCTGATCAAATAAATCATCAATACAGGGTAGTGGATACTTGTTCTTCAATGTCACCTTGTTCAGCTGCCTGTAGTCAATACACATTCTCATCGTGCCATCTTTCTTTTTCACAAATAGGACCGGTGCACCCCACAGTGACACACTAGGATGAATAAACACCTTATCTAGGAGTTCCTGAAGCTGCTCCTTCAATTCCTTTAACTCAGCTGGTGCCATACGATAGGGAGGAATAGAGATAAGCTGAGTGCTCGGCACCAGATCAATACCGAAATCAATGTCCCTGTTTGGTGGCATGCCCGGCAGGTCCGCTGGAAACATATCTGGAAAATCCCTCAAAATGGGAATAAAATAAAGGCTAGGAGTCTCAGCTCCAACATCTCTCACAAAAGCCAAATACGATAGGCAACCCTTCCCAACCATCAGTTGGGCCTTTAGGAAGGAAATCACCCTACTGGGGACATAGTCAGTCATGCCACGCCACGCCACTCAATCCTCGGAATACCCAGCATAGCCAATGTGACTGTCTTGGCGTGACAATCTAGAATAGCATGGCACGGAGATAGCCAATCCATGCCCAAAATAATATCAAAATCTACCATTCTCAATAGAAACAAGTCAACTTGGGTCTCCAAACCCCCAATAGTAACAAGACAGGACCGATACACGTGGTCCACAATAATAGTATCGCCCACCAGGGTAGATACGCGCACAGGTAAAGCAAGACACCCTCGGGTCGTACCGAAATAATGAGCAAAGTATGAAGATACATAGGAGTAAGTAGAACCGGGATCAAATAAAACTGAGGCATCCCTGTGGCAGACTGAAATAATACTTGTGATAACAGCATCCGAAGCAATAACATCTGATCGGCCCTGAAGAGCATAGAATCGGGCCTGACCACCACCCGATCGGCCTCCCCCGCTGGGGTGGCCCCTAGCTGCCTGACCCTCACCCCTAGCTGGCGGGGCGGGTGCTGAAGATACTGGGCTAGAAGATGAGGGATGGCCCCTCTGCTCAGATGAACTGGATGCACGGCGGGGACACTCCCTTCGCATATGCCCAAACGTAGCAACTCCCGGGTGCTGGGAACTGGGACTGATGGGAACCCCTCGTGCCAGAGTGGCTAGCTGATGCACTCTGCCGGGATAAACCCTGAACAGATGGGGCATAAGACGAACTCTGCGCTGGAAGTGCACTAAGAGATGGCTGACTCTGCTGAGGGCCCTGATAACCCCGACCAGAAGATGACCCACGATACTTTGAGCGAGCTGGCCGAGGAGGCCTGAATGATCGACCTCTACTCTGCTGGAACTGACTCCTAGACGGAGCACTACTGAAGCTACTAGAACCTCGAGGCCTCTTGGCCTCTCTCTCCTCTCTATCCTGACGGCGAGCTAACTCAATATCACGAGCAATATCAACTGCATCCTCAAATGAAATACCCAGGACTCTCTCTCGAGTCATCAGAATACGAAGGTGATAGTTAAGTCCACAAACCTCTTGATCCTCTCGCTGTCGTTCGGGACCATCCAAGAGGTATGACGGGCTAGCTCAGAAAATCTCGCCTCATACTGGGTCACAGTCATGTCTCCCTGTCGAAGCCACTCGAACTACCTATGCAGCTTCTCTCTCTGCGACCGTGGTACCCACTTCTCCAAAAAGATAGTGGAGAACTTCTGCCACAACAACGGTGTTGCACCTGCCGGCCTAAACTGCTCATATGCCTCCCACCATGTGAAGGCAGCACCAGTGAACTGAAATGCGGTGAATGCTACCCCGCTGGACTCCAAAATCCCTGCCATCCGAAGCATACGTGACACTTGTCAAGAAACCCCTCGGCATCCTCTCCCTGAGCACCGCTGAAAACTGGAGGCTGAAGCCTACTGAACCTCTCGAGACGACGCTGCTCATCATCTGGCATAGCTGGGACCACAAAATCCTGAACTGGTACCACCGGCTGAGCTGGAGCTGCTCCCGGTGTCTGCAAACCCTGCGCCTCCTGCTCGGGTGTGCGAGCAGCGGGGGTCTGACTGCCTCCCCCTGCCTGAGAAGTAGCCGCTGTAGTGGTGGCTGAGACTACCTGGGCTAAGCCAGTGCAAACTAATAGAATTTGGGCCAAGGTCTCCTGGAGACCCGGAATAATAATGGGCACTGCTGGTGCCTGCACAGGTGCTGCTGGAGCATCAACAACTGGAGTCTGGCCCTGAACTGGGGCAGCTGGTGGGTCAACAGATGTTGCCCCTGCTACTCTGCCTCGACCACGACCACGACCGCTTCCACGGCCTCGAGGGGGTGGTACTGGTGGTCGTCCTCCACGTCTGGTAGCACGTGTTCTCGCCATCTGCGAGCGAATAGAATACAAAAGTTTAGTTCTCGGATCAACAAGGTCGCACGACAAGAATTTCAAGAATATGAAGTTTTTCCTAAAGGTTCTACAGCCTCCCGAGGATAAGTACAAACGTCTCCGTACCGATCCGCGAGACTCTAATAAACCGGCTCATGACTCGTGAGACCTAGTAACCTAGGCTCTGATACCAACTTGTCACGACCCAAACCCCGATCGTGATGGCGCCCAACACCTTGTTAGGCAAGCCCGACCATTCGAACACTCTCAACCCAAAATACAAAGCCCCTTATCAGTCATTTGAATTTAAAACATAAGTTAAGCAAAATTTCAATCTGTAATAACCATAAAAACAATGCGGAAACCACAATAATAGCAATACATCCCCTATCAAATATGGCGTCATGAGTCAGAGCCTCTAGATACAACTGAGCAACATCCTATACATATGAAAGTCTAGATGCGGAAATAAAAGAAAGATAAGAGGAGAAATCGGGTCCTGCGGACGCCAGGCAGCTACCTCGATGACTCCGACAGATGAACTAGGCAGCAACAACAAACTCAGCTATGCCTCAGGGATCCCTGTATCTGCACACAAGGTGCAAGGAGTAAAGTGAGTACTCCAACTCAGTGAGTAATAGCAATAAATAACAACTGAAAGTAAGAATTCTCGTAGGAACACTACACATTTCTATAACCAACAGTAAAGGCAGTAAACAACAGCTGAGCAGGGAAAACAGGTGAAAATCTCTCAAAAGTCTGGCAATTTACCAACACTGCTGCGGCGCCAGCCCGATCCAATAATAATAGTCGACTGCGCTCACTGGGGTGTGCAGACTCCGGAGGGGCTCCTACAACCCAAGATCTATAATACTGCGGCGTGCAGTCCGATCCATATAATATACTACTGCGGCGTGCAGTCCGATCCATATAATATACTACTGCGGCGTGCAGTCCGATCCATATAATATACTACTGCAGTGTGCAGTCCGATCCATATAATATACTACTGCGGCGTGCAGTTCGATCCATATATTATACTACTGCGGCGTGCAGTCCGATCCATATATGCATGTGTATATACTGCTGCGGGGTGCAACCCGATCCGGTGTATATCAAATACTCTCACTATGGGGTCCTTGACCCCTCTCAGCCAATATAGACTTGGCCTCTCGGCCCCACTCAGCTAAGACATGGTTTCCAACCCTAGGTATTCCTCATTTAGAGCGCAAACTGCTAAGACCGGTTCATATTATGTTTTACAGTTTAAGAATATGACTGAGAGTATGATTTCAACAGGTAAAGTAAGGTCAATTAGCTCAACATGCTCCCTAAGGGTTCTACAGATTGGCACAAGGCCCCAAACATGGAAACTAGCCCAAAATATATTGATTTTAACTCAATCTCAGTCAAAAGTACAGTAGAGTCATCAATCGGGATGGACCGTGTCCGAATCCCCAACAGTAACGTCACCACGCTCATCATATAACGCGTATCTCATCTCAACATAGCACTACATAGTGCAAATACGGGGTTTCAAACCCTCAGTACATCATTTATAACCATGACTCACCTCAAGCCGGTCGAAATCCTAGCTTGCCTTGCGCTTCCCTCGCAAATCAACCTCCTCGTGCGTAGAATCTGACCAAAACCACATGGAATACATTATGATAAGCTAATGGGACATAACCCAATTGAAAGGACTCGAAAAACACCCAAAAATACGAAGTTGGCAAAACCCGAGCCCCGGGCCCACTTCTCGAAAAATTATAAAATTAACATCACCAGCTTCCTTATCTTGCCACGAGTTCATACATACCAAATTCACAAAAATCGGAGTCCATTTGGCCCCTCAAATCACTAGTTTAAACTCTTTCAAGTTTCAAGCCCTAACCTCCATTTTTAGCCTTAATTCCCTTGGATTTTCAGTGTTAATTTATATTTTTACACCATAACAACATAATCTAAGACTAAGAATCCATACCTAACGAAGACTCTCGAAACCCTCTTCAAAATCGCCCAAAAATCGCCTTAGTCCGAAGTCCAAAATATTTTGTCCTTCAAAATTCGAGAAGAAGGCTTAATATAGTTCTGCCCAGTCTTTTTCGCTTATGCGGTGAAATAATCGCACCTGCGGTCACCGCACACGCGACCAAATGACCGTTTATGCGGTCTGCCTTAAAATCCCTTGGCCCGCTTATGCGGTCTAGAACCGCTTCTGCGGTCGCCGCATTTGCGGATCCACGTCCGTTTCTGCGGAATTCCCTGGTCCTTCGAGGACCGCTTCCGCGACCAATACGCCGCATCTGCAGAACCGCTTATGCGGTCCTTTTTCTGCAGATGCGGAAATGACAGAACCATCAAGGACTGAAACATGCAACAACTCTGAATCCTCCGTTTAACCACCCAAAATCACCCCGAGGCCTTCGGGACCTCAACCAAAAATACCAACATACCCCGAAACATCATACAAACTTGTTCCAATCATCAAAACACGTCAAACAACATAAAAATCATCCATTCACCATGGATTCAAGCCTAAGTTTTCTTCAACCTTCTGAAACTCACATTCGATCAAAAACATGACCAAACGACGTCCGAATGACCTAAAATTTTGCACACATATCCAAAATCACCTAACGGAGCTACAACAACTCTCAGAATTCCATTCCAACCCTCGGATCAAAATCTGACCCATCAACCGGAATTCGCCAAAATTCAAACCTTGCCAATTCAATCCTAATTCTACACCGGACCTCCAAATCCAATTCCGATCGCACTTCTAAGTCACAAATCATCCCCGAAGCTAACCGAACCACCGGAATTCGCATCCGATCCCTATAATTATATAGTCAACTTCTGGTTGACTTTCCCAAAACAAGCTTCCTCCTAAGAAGCTAAGTGCCTCATTTCCAACTAAAACCAATCCAATTCTACCCGATCAACTCAAATACTGATACTGAAATATGGTGCAACATAATATGGGGGAAACAGGGCAGTTACTCATGTAACGGCGGGCCGGGTCGTCACAATGGGCCTATAAGACCAAAATAGCCACTCGTGTACTGAACATGGGATGACAAGGCCATACAATCTTTTAGGAACATGACATATGTCTACAAGCTTCTAAGAATACATAATTTTCATAAAGCTCGGGACAGAGTCCCACCATACCAAACAATACACATCTAAATCATACTAACCAATCCAGCAACTCTGAAGCAAATGGAGCACGCCAACATCTTCCGCTGAGCTGCTACCCTACTTGGAGGACTCTCCACCTATCTATCGGGACCTGCGGGCATGAAACGCCGCATCCCCAGGCACAAAGGGACGTTAGTACGAATAATGTACCGAGTATATAAGACACATAAATTAGTACATAACAGACATGGAAGAAATATAGAGTAAATGACTCAACCTGTAAGTCTGGATAACTTTGTGAATCATGAAATACTTATAGTATCATGCATATGCGTATGAATGTCATGTCGTGCATAGGTACATGTGTTCATAGAATCATCAAGCCGCTGAGGGTATCTCATCATATCATCTCGGCCACTATGGGTAAATTATCAATTTATACCAGTTGATCAGGTAGTGGTGCGTATATAACGTCATAACCTTTCTCATATATATATATAATGCCATCTGATCATGGGTCAATGTACATGAATGCAATGCATGAAAAATACGTTAATAAAATCTTTCAGAATATTATAAGACAATTTTGCCTTTGAGTAATATCATAAAGTAAACTCTTTTCAACTTTCGTAAATTTCTGAGACCCATGAGCAGATGATAGAATAGCATGACACATGGGGAATCAAGAATATAGGCATCCCTATTATTTCTATGAATAGAGTCATTTATGAAAATTGCATATTTTGCTCGTTTCATTTGTAACGTATGGATCATGCCAAAAAGAAAGAAGACATAACCTTAACATACCTGAGCCGATTCTCTTGACGACCCCTCTAACATGCGTCAATTGCAACAAAAATGTAATGGTACATCGAAGTAGAGAAGAATCCGTAGAATATTCTTGAGAAAGATTGCACCGTACTCCCTTAGAATTGTAAAATCTCGCTTTTGGAAAATGGGATATTCAACCTGAAATCTTGTGCATGCAAATTCTTGAGCTTCCTGACCCGTACCAAGCTCTTGCTTCAAAAATTTGTTGCAAGGGAAGGCCAAGACCTCAAAACCTTTATCCTTGTATTGGTTATAGAGTAGAGTCAATTACGTATAATTGGTGCCGTGAACCTACATTTGGAGGCAACATTAACGACAAGAAACACTTTGCCTTTGTACATGCTAAAGTCTACATATTTCCCTTTAATGTCCATAGAATAAACCATTATAAAGGGATGACTTAAGTCTACTGGAGAAATGGAGTTAGGAATGGGCAAAGATGACATAGTAATAAAGAGAGATTAATTCCGATAATAACAGCTTTTGGCTAAGGGATTGAAAATGGGTATTTCATATATGGATTTCTTGAATGTGAATGCGTTGGGAGTTGGGACTTTCACTTCATTTGCTACCTTTCTAGTTAACGTAAATAGTCATACATGGGGATTTGGGGGTGCTGCCACGTGGGGAGGTTGATCTTATCCAAATATATCCCCGATTAATTAGGTAATGTCTCGTTACCTGGTAATTAATCAATTACCCACAAAATTAAAAAATATTCCCACTTACTTAAATATTAATCACTTTTTACATACCTTATACACCTTAATATTATGGTAATATGGGTACTAGTCCATAAATACCGAATATTTTAGTTCGAGTCGTATTTTATCCAAACATACCAAACATGGACAAAAATTTATTTTCTTTGACTTGCTTCCCCTCTCACCTTCACGAATTTACTTATTACTTGTTTGAAATAGCATAATCATTATTATCTCAAAATAATCTTTTCCTTGGATTGATGTCAATTACCTTACGACAAATTCAACGTACAACACTACAGAGTGCAACATCGTCGTAATATAGTACTGCGGGACGTGACATTTTACTTCCAGACTCTCATTAATTTATTTATGGCATATTTTAATGTACGAAATATGGGGTGTAACACGAAAATAATACATGTGATAACGGCATCTGAGGCCAATGCATCAGGTCTGGCCGGAAAAGCATAGAATTTGGCTGGAGCGCCGGCTGGTTGGTCTCCACCTGGTTGAGCGGTAGCTAGCTGGCCTCTCCTTGTTTGGCCTCCACCTCTAGGACGGCCCTACTAGTGTGTCCTCTACCTCTGGGCGGCTGGGCAACCGGTGATGTAATCACGGGTTGCTGACCCTGTTGTACTGCCTTGCCCTGAAGACTGGGGCAGTATCTCCTCATATGATCAAGATCTCCGCACTAAAAATAACCCCTTGGTGCGCTGACCTACTGCCCTGATATCTGACCCTAATGGCCGATAGACCCACTGGAAGAAGCCTGAATATCCGGTGGGCGGTATGAACTCTCCCGCATAGCACTGAAATAGGAACTAGAAGAACTATGAGGACCTGAATACCCGCTAGAAGAACCCTAAATAGCTGGCGGGCGGTAAGAACTCTCTGGTATGGCACTGAAACAGGGGGATGCTGGAGTACCTCGAGGAGGTAGTGGTGCTGAATATGGGGGCCTACTAGGCCGACCCCTCCCAAGCTGACCTATGCCCTTAACCGGGGCACCTCTGAACTCTCTAGAGAATCGAGCCCTCTTGTCCTGCTGTATCTGCTCTCTACCTCTCAGACGGTAGCCCTCAATCCTCCGAGCAATCTCTACCACTAGCTGATAAGGAGTCCCTATCTCCACCTATCAGACCATATTTCCCTAATGCCAGAATGCAACCCTGCAATGAACCTCCACACCCTTTCTACGTTAGCATAAAGTATCATCAGTGCATGGCAGAATAACTCAGAAAACCTCACCTCATAATCGGTCACCGATATCTGATCCTGCTCAAGCTACCCAAACTGATACCCTGTCTCTTCCCTCTTAGAGGGTGGATTATACCTATCCAGGAAAAGCTGTGTGAACTGACCCCAAGTAATGGGAGGAGAACCTGCTGGCCTGCTAAGAATATAAGACTGTCACTATCTACGGGCCCTGCCCTCCAGTTGGAATGTAGTGAAGTCAACCCCATGAGATTCCAATATCCTCATGTTGTACAGTCTATCCATGCACCTATCAATGAAATCCTGAGTATCCTCATGACGCTCACCTCCTAAGATACGAGGGTGTAGCCTAGTCCATCTGTCCAGTAACTTCTGTGGATCGCTGTCTGCAGCCAGTTTGGGCTCGGGTGCCACTGCAGCAACTGGCTGAGCCCCAGCCACTAGTAGTGCACCTAGAATCTAATACATCACTGCTCAGCAGCCTGGGCAGTAGGGGTCTGTGCTCCCCCTCCCACCTGATATTGATCATAGGCTAAAAACTCATGTTTTAGTTATTGTAACAACACTATAAGTATTGCATTTCACAATGATTTGAGCTTAAATGATTATGAATTGTACTAAATTCATGATTTATGCCTTGCAGGAAGAGTGTCCAACTTAAGAATTAATTCGGAACGAATTTAAGTAATTTGAGGCTTTGAAGTCTGAGTAAAAGCTAAATATATCAAGTTGGAATCGTGTTCGGGGGTCACAACGCAAGTCCGGAGAACAAAACAATGAGTCGAGCATGCATACGACACATTATCTAGTAAAATGCCCATAACTTTTTGCTCAGAACTCCGTTTAGGCTCCATAATATATTGATGGATAGCTATTTAAAAGGGCTACAACTTTCATGTTCTGCATTTTACCGAATTCCCAAATGCGCGAAGTATAAAGTTCGCACGTTTCTTCGCGCGTTTTGGAAAACTTTCTGCCTTGATCGCGCGAAGAAACGCGCGAAGTTCATTGTTCGCGCGATACTTCGCGCGTTTTTGTCCGGGAAATGTATTATTGAGGGGTAAAATGGGAAAACTGAAGGGATCCACCCAACTTAATTAAAGTAAACCTCCATTATTACCAGGGGATCAGATTTTTAGGGAGAAAAAGCCATAGAAGAAGGAAGAGCTTCATCTTGGAGCTAGGAGAAGAGAAGAAGAACAACATCTTGGAGCAAGGATTCAAAGAGTTCTTCTAAACTTTCTTCTAGTTCTTTGTTTATATTGTGTTTAAGACTNCTTTATTTATATTGTGTTTAAGACTATTATTATTGATCTTTGTATGAATATGAGTAGCTCAAAACCCAAATATTCTGGGGTCGTGGGTGTTAGATGATTATGTTGTTTGAAGCTTAGATTGAAGATCTTGAAGTTATCGTTATGTATTGTTTATTTGATTCTGCTTTTAATTATTTTACTGCGTAGCTAACAGTGAAATACTATTTACAAATCTTGAATTAAACTTGACAAAGGAAATTCTTGATTGCAAATAGAATCAAATAGAACAAGATCTGAATCCTGGGCATCGGATATACTTAATTGCCTTGTTTGGTTGAAAATTAGGAATTGTAAATGCATTCTTGTTAATATTAATACCATAGATATATAGGTATTAATTTAACTTGAATAGGCGCATAAGAACTCGACAGATTCTTATGTGTATTATTAACCCTATAATCAATAACCCGGATAATTCAAGAAATCAATCTTAAGTAAAGAAAGTAGCATGATCTCTAGCAAGCCCATGACCCTGTAATATCTTTTATATAAATTTGTAAAAGAAAATTGTATAAGTGTTATAGTAATTTTGTGTTGTATTATTGTTTAATTACTAGGTCATTTGTAAATTGGTTCTTTATATATGTTGTGATAATTTAGCTTGAATTGATAATTGTTTGATTATGCATCAGTCGAGAAGTTGATCACAATTCCTCGTGGGAACGATACTTTACTTACTACTATATTACTTGTCGATCGCGTACACTTGCGTGAGTGTTTTGGTCGCAACAAGTTTTTGGCGCCGTTGCCGGGGAATTAGAAATTAACTATTCTTCTGAGTTAGACTTTTATTATTATCTTTACAAGTTTATTTTCTTTTCTTTTTGTAAATATATTATTTTTATAACTATTTAATTTTTCTATTAGTATGTTTCTAGTCCTCTTAGGATGACATCTGGGGATGAAATATACAGAGGTAAGGTTAATGATGAAGACGCTTGGTTGATCAAAGATTTTTATGGCCCGTATTTTTGGGCTAGTCATGGCCTCACCTCTTGGAGATCTGAATTTGAATATGGGAGTAAAGGTTGGTATTGGGACGGATATTCTCGACTAGTGGATTCTGTGGAACGACGTTGTTTACTAACAACGGTGATGAAAGATTGGTCTAAGGAGAGAGATGAGCTTGCACAAAAAAGTGATAATTTTAGGTTGGTTGTGCATAATTTGGATTNGTGCATAACTTGGATTCATATTTGAGTGCAAAGGTTGATGCGTGTAACGCCTAACAATTTAATGATGAGTTGTATGAAGCTGAAAAAAATCTTCTAGACCAAATAGAGGAGCTAAAACGAGAATATCAATCATTAGATCATATTTTTCTTGAGGATGTCCATGTTAAGAAGAGTGCTCTAGAGTCATGTGAGGGAGTAGATAACATTACTTTAGGAGAATTAAGTGTGTGTATACATGAGGATGTAAATAGTAGTAAAATTCATGAGTTTGGGAGCATTAGACCTCATTCCAATCATTTTTCCACATTGTGTTTAGATAGTAAGATAGTAATCGAGCCATCTGAGCCTATGGGGAAGTCAAAGAGTGAGGATGAAAGTGCCTATATTCTTGAATTTGTTGTGCCAAAAAGCAAAAATTACATTCCTCATCCAAAGGCCGAGAAGTGCCGAGTGAAAAATTTATTACTTGGCCTGGTTATCTTTGTAGCCCCACCAAAGGAGCATAGCGACATACTTGATGCCTTGTTAGGGGTACAATTCATAATTTCAAGGTGGAAGCAACAAAAAAGTAGTTCACATTGTATATTGTGTATGTAGGATTTGTATATATGCCTATGTAGTATATTTTGTATAATAATTTTGAATTGTGTAAAATAGACTAATTTCTTTTTATGTTTATTGTTTATATTTTCAGCTTCGTTTGTAATTTTTATTTTTATGTACAATTGTAGTAATTATCTCTAATATTGGGTAGGCCGATAAACATTATATCTTTCTAATTGAAGAATATGGTAGTCTGAATCCCTGTTATATATGCTAAGTGTCAACATGACAATAACATAAGTGTGGGGTATTTACTCTACTTGCTCTTAAAATGATCTTTGTGCTTTTAGCTAATATATCATGTTGTGTAGGTATAATATCTCGGCTCCCAAGTAAGATCAAACACTGACCCATCTGAGCTTGCATCTAGTAGCCAACGAGGATGAGGATGTGAAGATGAAGATGCTTAGGCCAATGGCCCAGGGAGTATCTTTTCTGATCTATTTTGATTTTTTTTCGCATTAGAGACAACGCATTTTTTTTAAGTGTGGGGTGGTTTGCCCCTATTGTAATGTACTTATTTTTATATTTTTCGTATTTTAGTTATTTAATTTTGTTTAGTTTGTAAAGTTGCTTTTATTTTGTTTTGTTAGATTATAGTATTAATAGTTAGTAAGATAATTTTTTAGCTCAAATATCGAAAAAAATTGAATTTTTTTTAAAAAAATAAGAAAATATTTTTCTTTTATTCCAGTTAATTTAATAATTTTTTATTGGTTTTTCTTTGTGCCGCAGTTCTTTTTCAAGGGTATATTTGAACCGGGTGTAGTATAATTTTTATTTCGCATGAATAAAAAGTTCCTAATTTACAGAGTGAGTATCCTCAAATGCACATGCTTTAGAAGTGATATATGCCTTATTTGTGATGTTCAACCTCAGTTATTGATTCTAAAATAAGTGCCTTAAATTGTGTAATTATGACTATGCTTAACTGCTTTGACTAGAGAGTCGAGAAAGATCCAAGCTTGAGTGAATTGTGTGCCAATGTGTGAGTAAGGATTGCTGAAATATTCTGTGTATAATAGTTGATGTCTAGAACTTGCCCCCAAGTGTTTACAAAGCGAAATAGTAGCATTATTCAGTTTTAGGAGATGATATAGGCATTTCTTTGTTGAACCAGTTTGATAATTAATTCCACCTAATTGTATATATCCTAGTCAAACCTTTTGAGTCGTTAATCCTATTTCTTTGGCACCCACGTTATAAACCTCACCAATTTATGTAATATTTCAGCTGTTTGCATCTCTATCTCTCATGAGCACTTAATGTTGTTTTAATGTTGAAGAAGTTGAGAAGAGATTGGTTGGTTTATTTTAAAAAAAAAAAACAGAAAAAGAGTGAAGAATAATTCATATGTGTATATATATAGGGGATGAATTTTCAGTAGTCACATTCCCTAACCTAAGGTGCTTGAAGAGAATGTGATTTGTTGTTAGTATGTAAAAATCTCAAAAAGGTTGGAGATGGTTTAACATAGGAGTGATGCTGAAAATATGAAATATGTTGTATGTACGGAAGTGTTCAAAGAGGTGTAGTTACTACATTCTATATTTTTCATACCCTTTTTCCTAGCCTACATTACAACCCATTAAAGTCCTACTTGATCCTTGACTGAATAAGCTCAATTAGTAGAGTATTACACTAGGGGCAAGCATATGGTATGTCATCTGTTGCATATGAATTTCTATTCTGAGAGTGAGTTAATTCTTCCTATTTTGAGTTCCTAAATATTCTTGATTATTATTTTGAGAGGAACTAGTCTATATTATTTGTGGAAGGGCACATGATTTGTAAAGGCAAGGAGAATTTTTGACCTTTGTGTTAAAGCAAGTAAGCAAGTTATGAAAATGCGTGGCACTTGTGAGTCATGCTTGAGATTGAATTATTATGAATGGGTGCCTAAGTGTCGGCATGTGATGTTACAAGAAATTGTTTGATAAAAAAGTTGTCAATATGTGAAATGTATGTTAATTGCTCGAGGACGAGCAATGATTTAAGTGTGGGGTGTTGATCATAGGCTAAAAACTCGTGTTTTAGTCGTTGTAACAACACTTTAATTACTGCATTTTACAAATGTTTGAGCTTAAATGATTATGAATTATACTAAATTCATGATTTATGCCTTGCAGGAAGAGTTTCCAACTTAAGGATTTATTCGGAATGAAATTGAGTAATTTGAGGCTTTGAAGTCTGAGTAAAAGCTAAATAAATCAAGTTGGAATCAAGTTGAGTAAAATGCCCATAACTTTTTGCTCGGAACTCCGTTTGGGCTCCATAATATATTGATGGAAAGCTATTTCAAAGGGCTACAACTTTCATTTTTTGCATTTTACCGAATTCCCATTAGCGCGGGCATTAGCGCGCCCGCGCTAGTTTAGCGCGGGTTGAGGCAGAATATAACCTCATTAGCGCGGGCACTAGCGCGGGCACTAGCGCGGCCGCGCTAATCCAGTCCGGAAAATCAATTATTAAAGGGTAAAATTGTCAATATGAAAGGTATCCACTCAATAACATGAAAAAGCTCCATTATTGAGAAGGGGGATCAGATTTTTTGGCAATAAAAGGAGTGGAAAAACACTATTGCTTCTAGAGAGAAGATTTCTAGAGGAGGAAGCCATTAAAGGTTCTTGGAGCTAAAGAAGGATTTGAAGAATACAACCTTGGAGCAACAATTTAAAGAGTTTATCTAAACTTTCATCTTGTAGTTTGTTTATAGTATGTTTGATATTAATATTGTTGATTTTTGTATGAATATGAGTAGCTAAAAACTCTAGTATTCTGGGGTCATGGATGTTAGATGATCTTGTTGTTTGAAGCTTAGATTGAAGATCTTGAATCTATCGTTATGGGTTGTTTATTTGATTCTGCTCTTAATTATTTTACTGCGTAGCTAACAGTGAAATATTATTTACGAATCTTGAGTTAAACTTGACAAAGGAAATTCTTGATTGCATATAGAATCAAATAGAACAAGATCTGAATCCTGGGCATCGGGTGAAGGATTTGCGATTAAGATAGACATATACTTAATTGCCTTTTTTGGTTGAAAAATAGGAATTGTAAATGCATTCTTGTTAATATTAATACCATAGATATATAGGTATTAATTTAACTTGAATAGGCGCATAAGAACTCGACAGATTCTTATGGGTATTATTAACCCTATAATCAATAACCCGGATAATTCAAGAAATCAATCTTAAGTTAAGAAAGTAGCATGATCTCTAGCAAGCCCATGACCCTGGAATATCTTTTATATAAATTTGTAAAAAAAAATTGTATAAGTGTTGTAGTAATTTTGTGTTGTATTATTGTTTAATTACTAAGTCATTTGTAAATTGGTTCTTTATATACGTTGTGATAATTTAGCTTGAATTGATAATTATTTGATTATGCATCAGTCGAGAAGTTGATCACAATTCCTCGCGGGAACGATACTTTACTTACTACTATATTACTTGTCGATCGCGTACACTTGCGTGAGTGTTTTGGTCGCAACAGAGATGTAGCTGGGTCCGCTAGAAATAAACTAGCCTGAATCATGGTATCCATGAACCGCAACATAAGGTCCATGACCTCCTAGAAACCCGGTGTTATCATAAAGTCTGCCAAGGTAGGGTCAGCTGCGGGCACATCGCCCTGCTCCTCATTAGTTTACCAAAACATCCCAAACTTTTTCTTAACAGTTAAACATTTAAACAATCGATAATTAAAAAGTTTGTAATAACATAAATACATCCCAAATTAATAGTCTACAGTGTGTGTCAGGAATTAGTGTCACAAGTACTAGGGCAACTTGTAGAACGTGCAAAATATCACTATCCTACTACCTGGAACAGAATAGATAGTACATAATAATAACAAAAGAAGATATCTCTGGTATGTTGCTGAACGGCTCAAAAGGGGGTAGCTCACCGTGAGATCTCAATCAGGAATCAGGAACGCATGCCGGAAGGGTAACTAGATGCACCTGCCTCATATCCTGTACAGTTAAGTACAAAAGTGTAGTATGAGTACATGAACAATATATACCCAGCAAGTGTCCAATCTAACCTCGAAGAAGCAGTGACGAGGGATCGACTTGACACTTACTAAGGTCAATATTAATGATATTTAGAGATTTCGCTAAGCATGGATAGCATAAATTTAATAATACTTTTAGTATCAAGGAGAGAGCGATATATCAATTTCAGACATGTCATATAATAATTTGCATTTCAAAGCATTTAAACAGAGTAAATCATGGGCAAATTCCACATAAATAACATGCACACATTATGCCGAGGTCGTACGGTCCAATCCAACATAAATATAAATGTGCATTGTCACAGGGTCGAATGGCGCAAACCATAGATGCATATATTTATACCGAGGTGATCGGCCCGATCCACAAATAGAAATTATCATCAAGAAGGCACATAAAGGCACATTTATAATCAAATAAGTTCATACAAGTTCTCAAGTAAGTGCGTACCTTCGTTTATATTTATTTTCAATCCCAAACATGTCCTAAGTGATCTCAGTAGTAAGCAAGAACATAAGCATATGCAAGTATGGCATAATATGGGTCCTAAACTACTCGGGTAATTAGCATAATAGTAGCTACGTATGGGCTCTCGTCACCACGTACGTACGTAGCCCCCACAGACGATCACATACATTAATTTAATTCACCTACGGCTGCAATTCCCTCTTACGAGGTTAGAAAGGAGACTCACCTTGCTCCAAAGATTACTTCCAAACTCAAGAACGTGCCCAAATCCCTCAATTCAGAGCCGAACGATCCAAAACTAATCAAACGGGGTAAAAACTAGTCAATACAAGCTCAAGAGTTCATATTCTAGCTATTGGAGTTATTTTCCAATCCTAAATGCAAAGTTCCTAAAATTCATCCTCGGGCACACGTGCCCGGATTCTAGAAATTTTTGAAAAAAGTTGTTACCCATAACTTAAGGATAAAAAATATATGATTTTTACTCCATTCCATGACAAATTTCGTGGTTAGATCTTGTTTTTATCAAAACCCTAGGTTTTACTCAAATCTCATGATTTCCACTAATTTCTATGTGTTAATCTACCCAAAACCCAAGTATTAAACTCACATTAAGTAGAAATAACTTACCTCACAATGCTAGGTTGAAATCCTCTATTTGAAAGCTCCAAAATCGCCCAAGTATATAAGGGAAATGAAATAAATGGCCTAAATCCCGTTTTTAAAAGTTGTGTCCAAGTCTTTGATGTCGCATTTGCAACATCAGGTTCGCAAATGCGAAGGTTGAAATTGCGACAAAACCATCGCATATGTGAAACCGGGCATCCTCTGTAATGATCGCAAATGAGATAGAAGGGTCGCAAATGCGGACCCTGCTGGGTTCGCAAATGCGAACAAAATGTCGCAAATGTGACCACTGCTCCCGCTCAGGCTTCATCGCAATTGCAAAACCTTCCTTGCAAATGCGAACAATTCCTCGCATTTTTGCGAGACCTGCAACTCAGCCCAGAAACACCAGAAAAATTGGGGTATTTTTACTCCCAACCCATGTCCGAAACTCACCTGAGTCCTCGCGGCTCTACTCCAAATACTCACACAAGTCTAACAATATCATACAAACTTGCTCGTGCGATAAAATCATCGAGATAACGTCTAAAACTAAGGATTTAACACTAAAATGCATGAAATCCTTAAGATAATTTGAAATTTCTATTTTAACAACCGGACGTCCAAATCACGTCAAATCATTCCCTTTTCTCACTAAATTTCACAGGCATGACTTAAATATTATATTGGACTTGTACCGGGCTTCAAAATCAAATATGGGCCCAATACCAACATGCTCAAATATTATTCAATTTCTTTTAATCCTAAGATTTTCAATTCGGAAAAGGCCTAAAAATGCCACTCAACTTTCAGAAATAGTTTATCTATGCCATCCGTTAAAAAATTGATATTTTCATGCCACTGCCGTTAAAGAAATGGCCCATCCATGCCATTATTGACTAACAACTCAATTTTTATTTGGCCCATTCATGCCACTGCCGTTAGTCAATAATGACATGGATGAGCCATTTCTTTAACGGCAATGGCATGAAATGAGCATTTTTGTAACGGATGGCATGGATAGACCATTTCTGAAAGTTGAGTGGCATTTTTAGACCTTTTTCGTTTTCAATTTAACAATTTTTAACAAAAATTCATTACTCGGCTAGGGACCTCGAAATTTGATTCTGGGCATACGCCCAAGTCCCATATTTTACTACGAATCTTTTGGGACCGTCAAAACACTAGTCCGAATCCATTTACTAGAAATGTTGACAGAAGTCAAACTTGGCCTTTTAAGCCGACCTTAAGGAACCAAGTGTTCCGATTTCAACCCAAAATCTTGCAAATCTCGAACCAACTAACCTCGCAAGTTATAAATCAATTAAAGCAAGTACGGAAAGTCTTATTTAGGGGAACGGGATTCTAGAAAGCAAAACGACCAGTCGAGTTGTTATAATATATATATATATATATATATATAAAGAGAAGTAAATAATTATATGATGCCAAATGGTATAACCATAAGATGCCAAGTATAGATTTTTAGGACAAATCTCCAACAAAGTTGGTGTTTTAAAATTATTTTAATAAAAGTTAAAATTAAAAAAAAAAACTGCCTATTCAAATTTGGAAGTGGTTTCAGTAGGAGTTTTAAGACAAAATAAACTTTCTAACTAAAAGATCTTTTGAATTTTAAAGTTTGAATTAATTGGTTACTCTATTTGAATTAATAAATATAGGTATCTTATAATTAGCTATAATAAAAGCGAAAAAAATTAACCATTCAAATTGTGGAGTAGTTTCAAGTTGAAGTTTTAAAACTATTTTAAAATAAAAAAATAGATGACAAAATAAAATTAGCTATAATAAAAAATAAAAATATATATATAAAAAATACCCATTCAATTTGGGAATTAATTGGAATTTGGAATTTTAAAATTATTTTGAAATAAAAAACAAAAATAAAGAAATTAAAAAAAGTTTCAATTCAAGAGAAAAATACAAAAAAGTCAAGTGGCATTGAAAATGGGGGAATAGTTTCAAGTTGAAGTTTTATAATTATTTTAAAATTTTAAAAATAATAAAAATAAGAAAAAATTAAATTAGCTACAGTAAAAGGCAAAAATATTACAAAATAAAAACAAAAAAAACTACCTATTCAAGTTGGGGTATAGTTTTGATTACTCCCTTTCTAACTAAAAAAAAACTATGAATTTTAAATTTTGAATTGATTGGTTACTCTATTTGAATTAATCAATAAAGATATCTTATAATTAGCTATAATAACAAAAAAGAAGAAGGAAAAACTACCTATTTAAATTGGGGAGTAGTTTCAAGTTAGAGTTTTATAAATATTTTAAAATAAAATAAAACAAAAATAGCTATAATAAAAAAATGAAAATATATAATAAAAGAATAATCCCCATCGAATATGGGAGTAGTTTCAAGTTGGAGTTTTAAAATTAAAAAATAAAAAGAAAATAAAAAAATAATGGAACTTTCAATTCAAATGAAAAGTACATATAAATATACTATATATATATATATGCTTATCTCTTTATTTGATGAATTCAAAGTTATAATTTAGTAAAAAAAAATTTACATTATTTAAATTTTTAATAAACTACAAAATCTAAAAACTAACCAAATAAATATTACAGTAGAAATGAATGTACGAATACAGGGGATGAAGATAATGTTATGATAATTATATTTTAAATTAATTAAAAAAAAAGATAAATAAATAACACTCAAGAAAAGTATCAATAGTTCTAAGTACTTGTTAATTAAATAATAAAAATAAAAAGGAACAAACAATTTATTTAATTACTATATGATGTGTATTCTTTAATTTTTTATAGGTTGTATTATACTTCTGCACACTATATTAAATAATAAAATGCAATTAATATTTATTAAATTAATATTATATTAGATCATAATTTTATAAGATTAATATTCTGTCAAATTTCCGCGCATCGCGCAGGTTCTTATGCTAGTAAATAGGGAAAAAACACTTATACCCATCTACAGAAACTCTTTACTCAATAAGCCTAACTATAGAACTTACATAAGAAATTCCTAAATAATTAGGTCGTATATATATATATATATATATATATATATATATATATATATATATATATATATATATATAGATATATATAGATAGATAGATAGAATCCTAACTACTATTTTTTAGGTGATAATACCCCTTAACTATTAAAACGTGTATATACAGAATATTAAGATTCACCTCTCCTAATCAAAACCTAATCCTGTTTTCTATGAAAATTCCTTTTCGTTTTTAATCGTACAAATTCTACGTATTCCAGAAAAACTTTGCAATGAAAGATATGCCAATCATGATACAACATGGCAAAGTATGAAAAAATAGTAATTATGTGAATCTTTCTATAGTGGGGTTGTTATTCATTTTGGTTGCAAGTAAGATGAATTGGTCCCGTGGACAAAACTCTACTGGTAGCTTTAGGCATCTATTTTAATTCATAATTTGTTAGAGAAAAGTATAACTCTGAAAAAGAAATATTTATTGCACAGTGAGGACTTTATAAGAATACATTATTCAATTGTAAATAAAAATCATAATATTTTAATTTGGAATAAAATATTTAAACCTAATATAGCATAATATTCTAATTTAAAATATATTATTTATCTCTATATAAATACATAATATTCTATTTTGGAATATACTATTCAACGTTAAATAAAAATCATAACATTCTAATTTGAAATACAACAACAACAGCATACCCAGTATATCCCACACCGTAGGTGTACGCAGACCTTGTGAGAACAGAGAGGTTGTTTCTAATAGACCATCGGCTCAGGAAAGCACAAGCACCATATTAATAAAAATATAGACAAGAAGGGACAGTACCAAAAAGCCATATAAAAATAAAAAGATAGTAAGGTGATAAAAAATTATCACGATCCCAACTGAACCCGATCATGATGGCGCATCTCGTGAAGACAAGGCCAGCTGACACAATAACCAAATTCGATTTAGTCATTTAAATGGGTCAGTTTAATGCCTTTTCAAACAATAAGATATTTCATAATATGTGTTTAAATAAACACTGCGGAAATAGATACAGCCCGACATCGGGGTGTCACAAGTCGCGAGCGTCTACTAGGGTCTAACTACAACTAAAAAGTCTGAAATGTACTGAGTACAAATATGTGAAATAAAGAGGGAGAAAAGCAGTGCTACGAATGCCGACAGTTACCTTGCTAAACTCCGATGACTCTGCCTCTAATCAGCCAATACCCGCTACTGGATTCAGAAATACCTGAATCTGCACACATGGTGCAGGAAGTAAAGTAAGTACTCCGACTCAGTGAATAATAAAGGTAAATAGAAACTGAGCAGTAAGAAATCACGTAAAGCATATCAACATGCTGTATAGAAGCAGTATAAAACAATTTAAGTAAAAATAATGAAGCTGTGAAATCTCTTAAAAATATCTTAGCTCAGTTCAAACTTCTTTTGGAAATGTCTTTTCAACAGTTATGCAAATCAGTTAGTGCATATAGGCACAGAAAATTCGTCACTCGGGCACAAATACCATCGTTTAACAAGTAAAATGACAAGTAAATATGATAGATAAACACATAAAGGTTCGCCCCTCGGTCACAATATCAACAACTCCGTCCCTCGGGCAATATCTCAGAGCAATACCAGCCTCTCGTGCTATCACATAGAAAGGTACCAGCCCTTCGGGCAATCACACAGAACAATACCAGTCCCTCGGGCTATCACATAGTACAATATCAGCCCCTCGGACTATATCTCATATCACAATGGGTATCCGCACTCACTTGGGGGTGTGCACACTCCTGGAGGGGCCCCTTACGGCCCAAACGCAATATCAAGCCATCCCATGGCATCATAAGCATGTCCTCAACCTCTTATCAATATCAAGCCACCTCGTGGCATACAATCTCAAGCCCTCGGCCTCATAATCAAAATCAGTGTATCACCCCGCAGTGTGCAGCCCGACCCAAAAAGGTATCCTCACAATACAGGCCCTCGGCCTTACTTAGCAAAAAATTACATAAGCCACTCGGGCAACAGTAAAACATAATGCTCATCCCAAAATATTATTTAAAATATCATTTCAAGTGTTAAAGCAAAGTAAACATGGCTGATTTTTGAAAACTGTGGAAAATAACATGACTGAGTTCAAGTATAAAGTCAAAACAGTGAGAAAATATCTACAAAAATCCCCGAAGGGTTCAAATAACTGGCACAAAATCCAAATATGGCATTCAACCCAAATAATGATGATAACAATTAGATTTCAGTCCAATACGCAGTAAAATCATCAATCGGGATGGACCAAGTCACAGTCCCCAATAGTACACGACCCCACGCTCATCATCAAGCGTGTGCCTCACCTCAATATAGCACTACGATGTGCAATCCGGGGTTTCAAACCCTCAGAACATTATTTACAATCATTACTCACCTCGATCCGGTCCAAACTCTAGCCCGCGATGCCTCGCCCGCATAAATCGATCTCTGGATGCTCCAACTGTAGCCACAATCAGTACATAATTATTAAAACATGCCAAGGAAGCGAATCACACTCGAAAATATCTAATTTAACATCAAAATTCTGAAATTGCTCAAACCCGACTCAGTGAATAATAAAGGTAAATAACAACTAAGAAATCACGTAAAGAATATCAACATACTATATAGAAGTAGTATAAAACTATTTAAGAAAAAGCAATGAAGCTGTTAAATCTCTTAAAAACATCTTAGCTCAGTTCAAACTTCTTTTGGAATTTAATTTTTAAATGTTATGCAAATCAGTTAGTGCAGATAGGCACAGAAAATCCGCCCCTCGGGCACAAATACCATAGTTTAAGAAGTAAATATGAAAATTAAACACATAAAGGTTCGCCCCTCTGGCAAAATGTCAACAACTCCGCCCTCAGGCAATATCTAAGAACAATACCAGCCCCTCGGGCTATCATAGAATGGTACCAGCCCCTCGGGCAATCACACATATCAATACCATCCCCTCAGGCTATCACACAGTAAAATATCAGCCCCTCGGGCTATATCTCATATCACAATGGGTACCCGCGCTCACTGGGGGGTGCAGAGTCTTGGCGGGGCCCCTACTGCTCAAGCGCAATATCGAGCCATCTCGTGGCATCATAAACAGGCCCTCGGCCTCATAATTAAAATCAGTGTATCACCACTGCAGTGTGTAGCCCGACCTAAAAAGGTATCCTCACAACACAGGCCCTTGGCCTAACTCAGTCAAAAATCACATAAGCCACTTGGGCAACAGTAAAACATGATGCTCAGCCCAAAATAATGTTTGAAATATCATTTCAAGTGTTAAAGCAAAGTAAACATGGCTGATTTTTGAAAATAGTGGAACATAACATGACTGAGTTCAAGTATAAAGTCAAAACAGTGAGGAAATGTCAACAAAAATCGCCGAAGGGTTCAAATAACTGGCACGAAGCCCATATATGGCATTCAACCCAAATAATAATGACAACAATTGGATTTCAGTCAAATACGCAGTAAAATCATCAATCGGGACGGACCAAGTTACATACCCCAATAGTACGCGACCCCACGCTCATCATCAAGCGTGTGCCTCACCTTAATATAGCACTACGATGTGCAATCAGGGGGTTTCGAACCCTCAGAACATCATTTACAATCATTACTCACCTCGATCCGGTCAAAAATCTAGCCCGCGATGCTCACCCGCGCGAATTGACCTCCGGATGCTCCAACTCTAGCCACAATCAGTACATAATCATTAAAACATGCCAACGAAGCGAAGCCCACTCAAAAATATCCAATTTAACATCAAAATCCCGAAATTGCTCAAACCCGACCCCCGGGCCCACATCTCGGAACTCGATAAAATTAAAATCAATGGAATCCTCATCCTCTCACGAGTTCATACATATGAAGGACATCAAAATCTACCCACAAATGACCCTTAAAATCCCAAATTTTAGGTCTCCAAATTTAAGCCCTAGTTCTTCAATTTTAGGCTTAGATTTCATGATTTTCTAGGTGGAATTCGCATAAGAATCGAGTATTGAGTTCAAAAATCTTACTTCCAAGCATTTACCCTTGAAACCCTCTTCAATCTCCTTCAAAAAGCTCCAAAAATGATCAACTATGGAGGAATTAAGCCTCCAAATCGCGGACAAGATGAGCTTAAAAACATTCTGCCCAGGCAAAATTCCTTCTATGCGATCGCGGGAAAACCTTCGCGACCGCTAAGCACAAAAACTCAGCTCTCAAATTTAAGCCTATGCGAACGCAAAAAAATCCATGTGAATGCAATACACTGCCATATTACTCTATGCGATTGCGGACAAACCTCCGCGTTCGCGATGAACAAATTCCAACTAAGACCTCAGGTCCACTTTACTCTATGCAAACGCGACCTTCCCTACGTGTTCGCGATCAACAATTTCACCCTAACATGCGATCGCATCTCTACTCATATGAATGTGAAGAACAATTGAACTGCTCCCTCCTAAGCTTCTATGCGATCGCAAGAGAACCTATGTGATCGCAATGAACAAAATGCCTGCAACTGAAACCTGCAAATTCTACAACTCTCAAAACATGAAATTGATCCGTTTAACCAACTAAAACTCACCCTAGGCCCTCGGGACCTCAACCAAACATGACAACATATCCCATAACGTCATTAAAACTTGTTCCAACCTTCAGAACACTCAAAACAATGTCCAAATATCAAATTTGCATCGGATTCAAGTCTAAGAACCCCAAAATCTTCCGAAATACGCTTTTGGTAAAAAAAAACCCAACCAAACCACATCCGAATGACCTAAAATTTTACACATATATCCCAAATGACACAACGAAGCTGCTGCAACTCTCGGAATTTTATTTAGACCTCTATATCAAAATCTCACCTATCAACCGGAAAACGCCAAAATCTCAATTTTGTCAATTCAACCCTAAACCTTCCACGGACTTCCAAAATGCATTCCGATCACGCTCCTAATTCCCAAATCACCAAACGGAGCTAACCAAATCATAAAAATTCCGATCCGAGATCATATACAAATAAGTCAAATCTTGGTCAAACCTTTCAAATTTCATGGTACAAATTTAGAACTATTCTTTCAAATTCATTCTGATTTCCCTGAAAACCAAAACCAACGATTTACATAAGTCATAATACATCACACGGGTCAAGTCATGCCCGAGAACTGGCGATCAAAGTGCAAAATCTCAAAACGACCGGTCGGGTCATTACATCCTCGCCCACTTAAACATATGTTCATCCTTGAACGTGCCCAGAGTTGTTCCAAAAGCCAACCAGTCACTGAATAACCTTACCTTGCATACACCCGGGAGTGATCCCACATCACCCTATCTCATATAGGTCTGACAACACATTGCAACTAAAATTTCACAATCCAACCTAGCCCATAATCCTTAGAACCCCATTTCCACTTCCGAAATCATCCACAAGATCAGAATCTCACATCTATATTCAGAATAAGCCCGAACCAGCTGTAATAACCCATACCTACAACCTCAAGTTCGATTACATGATAAATCACGTAACTCAAACACTCGTAGCGATAACTTCTATTCACAGCAGCTGCCCGCAACAACCGAATACCGGTAGAAAACCTCTTATCAACTAAAGTCTCATTCCAACACTTCCATATTCTGCCAACGATAAATGAAACACACAATAAACCATAACCATTTCTCAGATCAACCATTCATGAATCCACTTCTCCTTTGGAAAATACCATAGCAAATTTTCGAGCCGAACCTCGATATTATCCTTCCAACATGCTGAAATCGAATCTGTTCGTATTCATTAATGTTCCCAACAATCTCCTCTAATCCAACACACCACTTTAGTGACATGACACATCAATATAGGCCTAAGCCACAACTTGCATAATACGCACACCAATAAGCAACGATCCGAACATACTCAAATCATGAAAATGACTCAAATGAAAGAGCTGTACCTCAAGCTCACCAGTACCACCACAACACAAGGCTGAGAACCCGTCTCACATCATAGGAACAGAACACACGTATCTAACCTACAAGGTCATACCTCCACATAAATTCGCTACAATGCGCGACCTTATCCAAACACTGCTCCACATGGAACACCTCAAGTCACTCTGCTCGAAATTGATGACCACACGCAATTGATGTCTAGAATCAAAGTAAATCATCATAACCACAGTAAATCAAGTACAAAACACCGCACAAACCGAAAGGGCATAACAGATGCGCCATCCACCAAGAAATATCCAATACTCTTCCCGCTCGAATCCTGTTGAGAGACCCCAATAACACCACACCACATGTGCCGATAACCAACATATCCTAACGCCTCACAACATGGAAAGGTAACTCATATGTCTCCCCAAATTACTAATAAGCTCAATAACCGGTGAATCAACACCTCTTTTAACAATATAATTCAGAGCCAACCAAGCCGACTCAAGTTAGAACACACATCCACATTGGCCTGCCAACGAACTCCTTATCAAGGAAATCCTGAAGTTGCTCCTTCTACCCATTAACTCTGCCGGTGTCATACGATACGGTGCCCGGATCAAATCAATACCGAAATTAACAACCATGCCCGGTGACATGCCCAACCACAAGAAACACATCCGAAAAGTCCCTCACCATCGGAACTGAATCAATTGTAGAAGCCTCTACATTGACATCCATCACGAAAGCCCAAATAAGAAAGACAATCCTTCCTAGCCATCCGCTAGATCTTCGAAATATAAAACCACTCCACTAGGGCATAATCCTACGGACCACGCCACTCAATCCATGGCATTTCCGGCATAGCCAACAGTGTCGCCTTAGCGCAATAGTCCAAAATGCCACAACACGGAGACAAACAGTCTTAATCCAATATCACATCCAATATCTAACATACCAAGCAAAAATAGATTCGTTCGTGTCTCTAAACCTCGGTAGTCACTAAACAGTGCCGATACACGCGACTCACAACTACAACATAGCCTGATCCCAATTCTGTCATCTGAATGCATACAACACCTCAAATACCCAATCATTCCATGAAAGATACTCTAATATTCAACTGTGCCACCGAGCGAACTCGAATATCAGCAGTCGATCTAAGAAGAAAGCACCGCAATACTACCGAAGTACCGTCAACTTAATCACATTGCCTTTCCTAAAACATATACCCTCGTCAAATTACTCCCATTAGAAATACTATTTCCTTAATCCTCTAAAGATCATCCCCCTAATCATCTGAAGCTCATTTCTTTAATCATCTGAAACTACCTGTGCTGCCTAAGAATTTTATGATTTTCCATTCAGAACTAAACAGTAACCTTACACATGCAAATCTCCATCCTCCTACCATACCATCCTAGGATAATCGTGAGAACCTCATATCCCTTTCGAACCACAAACAACTAAGTACTCCACTAGCCAAGAACTTCTCATAGATCCCATCTAGAAGAGAACCACTATACATCCCATGCCCCTCACGCAAATAGGAAAAATATACCTATCTAACTGTGGTGGAAACTATCTAGAACTCCCCGAATTCCATTTGCACAACACTAACTCATCAGGGTTGAATCCTTCTAACTTAACTGAGCTACGCATGTCACTAAAACCCAAAAGAATTGCCATGAAACACCTGCAGAGACTTATTACCCCATAAGCTTCCAAAGAGCTAATCATATCCTTACCATACCGATCTGACCCACTACCAAGCTACCACATCTATCCGAGTTCCTTTCGATTTACCTTCAACTTGGTATTCCTTCTTGCTATATCATCATAATTCCTCAACCCAGACTTACCACATGAAACCTAATCATAAAGCCACATCGTCTAAGGCTCATAAGTCGATGAATACTTTCTCAGATATTCCCATGAGCACCACACTCAAAAATGCTTTACTATGAAGAGATTTCCTGTGAATCTAAATCTGTTACCTTTACCTTCCTGATACTGATACATAGAATCACATAATTAACATAGAAAATACCACCATTCTTGACATCTTCCAATGAAAACTCAGTTTCTAACCACATATACAACTTTTAAATACTCAATTGTTCCATGTAGAATCTTGAACGCATTAGAACCATTCTTGAGAGTCATTCACTCTTATTCAAACTGCAATTAGCCTGACCAAACGAACACAACCACCCGTGCCTCATTGGCACTCCGGCACCGCAGGATGTAACCTCATCCCAATACAACCAAGCGACTTCCTGCTCTATGCACCGAGCATTCTTTACCAATAACAACTTAAGACATCCCATGATTCTCACAAACCTACGAAGCATAATATAACCTTTGCCAAAATTTTCCTTCACTCGAGCCATCCTCGACCTCAATCTCCGTAAGCCATAACTGACTCACCAACACACACCAAACTAGAACCAACATAGCACCTAACTGTGCAATCGCCTAGCCAATAGCAGACTCCCCCACTTGGCTCGAAGCCATAGATCAAGATACATCCAATAACTCATAACTCTTATACTCTATTGATGCCATAATACCATAGTGAGATCAAACTCAAATCTTTTATAATCTTGTGAAAACATAGATCATCTAGAATTGAACTCTTCTGAAAATCTCGCATTCACTCTCACAATAGTTACACCCACTCTCTAAGCGACCCAATATAGATTTCAACACATATTATTCACTTGTAAATGAGATTTTCTAATAGACAACATAAGGATCACGCAACCTTAGAACACTCCACAGGAGGTAACCCATCTGCTTTGCCTCCAACTAACATTTCTGTATACCTTCCACAGTCACAAATATTATGCAATCACTTAGTCTTCTTGAATCTGAACTCATATCGCAACATGAAATTTACTTCACTCACAATTGGGAAACATGAAAAGATTCTTCACACGCCCATAACTCGGGGCTATACCTCGGATCAAGATGGAATTCAAGCACCTAATAGTTCTTCTAGCCTCCAGCATACCCTTCTCGTCGCTTCCAAATCATATGGATACATCTCGCAGTACCAACATACTCATCGCATAGTTATCTAGCCGTTACTTCCACTAATAGGGACAATACTGAACATAAAAGTTAAAAAAAAACACATGCTCACACAATCAACATCTCGGTGCTCAAGCTATGGGCAAAGATCCGGCCTCAAGTCCTCCAGACTAGCCCAACATCAGCTCACAGAGATCACATTTTTTCCCCTCGATCAGGGAATCACAAGCCATTGAGGCACATCTGATACTGAGCGCTTATGCGCGCATACGAACGTGTGGAAGGAATTTCAAGAGTTACATTTCAAGATGTATCAAAGAACGCACGATAAGAATTCAAGAATGTGAAGTTTTTCCTAAAGGTTCTGCAGCCTCTCGAGGATAAATACAGACGTCTCCGTACTGATCCGTAAAACTCTACTAAACCCGCTCATGCCTCGTGAGACCTATATAACCTAGGCTCTGATACCAACTTGTCACGACCCCAACCGAACCTGATCGTGATGGCGTCTCTCGTGAAGACAAGGCCAACCGGCACAATACCCAAATTCAATTTAGTCATTTAAATGAGTCAGTTTAATGCCTTTACAAATAATAAGATATTTCATAATATGAGTTTAAATAAACACTGTAGAAATAAATACAGCCCGACATCGGGGTGTCACAAGATGCGAGCGTCTACTAGGGTCTAACTACAACTAAAAAGTCTGAATTGTACTGAGTACAAATGAAATAAAGAGGGAGAAAAGCAGTGCTGCGAATGTTGGTAGCTACTTTGCTAAACTCCTATGACTTTGTCTCTGATCAACCAGTACTCGCTAGCGGGTTCAGAAATACCTGAATCTGCACACAAGGTACATGGAGTAAAGTGAGTACTTCGACTAAGTGAGTAATAAAGGTACATAACAACTGAGCAGTAAGAAATCACATAAAGCATATCAACATGCTATGTAGAAGCAATATAATACCATTTAAGAAAAAGCAATGAAGCTGTGAAATCTCTTAAAAACATCTTAGCTCTGTTCAAACTTCTTTAGGAAATGACTTTTCAAATGTTATGCAAATGAATGCAAATCAGTTAGTGCAGATAGGCACAGAAAATCCGCCCCCGGGCACAAATACCATAGTTTAACAAGTAAATATGAAAAATAAACACATAAAGGTTTGCCCCTCGGGAACAATGTCAACAACTCCACCCCTCGGGCAATATCTTAGAACAATACCAGCCCCTCGGCTATCATATAGAATGATACTAGCCCCTCGGGCAATAACACAGATCAATACCATCCCCTCAGGCTATCACATAGTACAATATCAGCCCCTCCGGCTATGTCTCACATCACAATGGGTACCTGCGCTCACTGGGGGTGTGCAGACTCTTGGAAGGGCCCCTTACGGCCCAAGCGCAATATCAAGCCATCTCCTGGCATCATAAACAGATCCTCGACCTGATATCAATATCAAGCCATCTCGTAGCGTACAATCTCAGGCCCTCGGCCTCATAATTAAAATAAGTGTATCACCGCTACATCGTGCAGCCTAACCCAAAAAGGTATCTTCACAACACAGGCCCTCGACCTTACTCAGTCAAAAATCACATAAGCCACTCGGACAACAGTAAAACATGATGCTCAGCCCAAAATAATGTTTGGAATATCATTTCAAGTGTTAAAGCAAAGTAAACATGGCTGATTTTTAAAACAATGGAACATAACATGACTGAGTTCAAGTATAAAGTCAAAACAGTGAGGAAATATCAACAAAAATCCCCGAAGAGTTCAAATAACTGGCACAAAGCCCATGTATGTCATTCAGCCCAAATAATGATGACAACAAATAGATTTTAACAAATACGGAGTAAAATCATCAATCGGGATGGACCAAGTCACAGTCCCCAATAGTACACGACCCCACGCTCATTATCAAGCGTGTGCCTCACCTCAATATAGCACTACGATGTGCAATCCGGGATTTCGAACCCTTAGAACATCATTTACAATCATTACTCACCTCGATCCGGTCCAAAATCAAGCCTGCGATGCTCACCCACGCGAATCGACCTCCGGATGCTCGAATTCTAGCCACAATAAGTACATAATCGTTAAAACATGCCAAGGAAGCGAAGCCCACTCAAAAATATCCAATTTAACATCAAAATCCCAAAATTGCTCAAATCCAACCCCCGGGACCACATCTCGTAACTCAATAAAATTAACATCAATAGAATCCTCATCCTCTCACGAGTTCATACATACCAAGAACATCAAAATCTACCCACAAATGACACTTAAATTCCCAAATTTTAGGTCTCTGAATTCAAGCCCCAGTTCTTCAATTTTAGGCTTAGATTTCATGATTTTCTAGGTGGAATTCGCATAAGAATCAAGTATTGAGTTCAAAAATCTTACCTCCAAGTATTTCCCCTTGAAACCCTCTTCAATCTCCTTCAAAAAGCTCCAAAAATGATCAACTATGGAGGAATTAAGCCTCCAAATCGCGGACAAGATGAGCTTAAAAACATTCTGCCCAGGCAAAATTCCTTCTATGCAATCGCGGGAAAACCTTCACGACTGCGAAGCAAAAAAACTCAGCTCTCAAATTTAACCCTATGCGAACGCAACAAAATCCATGTGAATGCAATACACCGCCATATTACTCTATGCGATAGCGGACAACCCACCGCGTTCGCGATGAACAAATTCCAACTAAGACCTCAGGTCCACTTTACTCTATGCGAACGCGACCTTCCCTATGCGTTCGTGATCAACAATTTCACCCTACTATGCGATCGCATCTCTACTCATGCGAACGTGAAGAATAATTGAACTGCTCCCTCCAAAGCTTCTATGCAATCGCAAGAGAACCTATTCAATCGCAATGAACAAAATGCCTGCAACTGAAGCCTGCAAATTCTACAACTCTCAAAACATGAAATTGATCCGTTTAACCTCCCGAAACTCACCCGAGACCCTCGGGACCTTAACCAAACATGCCAATATATCCCATAACGTCATTAAAACTTGTTCCAACCTTCGGAACACTCAAAACAAAATCAAAATATCAAATTTGCATCGGATTCAAGCCTAAGAACCCCAAAATCTTCCGAAATACGTTTTTGATCAAAAACCCAACCAAACCACGTCCGAATGACCTGAAATTTTACACACACATCCCAAATGACACAACGAAGTTGCTGCAACTCTTAGAATATAATTCCGGCCTCTATATCAAAATCTCACCTATCAACCAGAAAATGCCGAAATTTCAATTTCGTCAATTCAAGCCTAAACCTTCCACTAACTTCCAAAATGCATTCCGATCACGCTACTAAGTCCCAAATCTCCCAACGGAGCCAACCAAATCATAAAAATTTCTATCCAAGATCATATACAGACAAGTCAAATCTTGGTCAAACCTTTCAAATTTCAAGCTGCAAATTGAGAACTATTATTCCGAATTCATTCCGATTTTCCTGAAAACCAAAACCAACGATTTACATAAGTCATAATACATCACACGGGGCAAGTCATGCCCAAGAACTAGCGATCAAAGTGCAAAAGCTCAAAACGACCGGTCAGGTCGTTACAACAATGAAGGAAACAACAGTTAGTCATAAAAACTTACTATCAATAGAAAGCGAGAATATGTGCCACACTGTTATGAATACTCTAGACTACCTACTCTACTACCCTAATCCTCGACCTCGATACCATCTATCAAGGGTCATGTCCTTGGTCAGCTGAAGTTGCGTCATGTCTTGCCTAACCACCTCTCTCCACCTCTTCTTTGGCCTATCTCTACATCTCTGTAGGCCCTCCAATGTCAACCTCTCACACCTCACATGACCAAACCACCTAAGTCGCGCTTTCCGCATCTTGTCTTCAATAAGGACCACACTCTCCTTGTCGCGAATAACATCATTTCTGATCCTATCTAACATGGTGTGCCCGTACATCCATCTCAACATCCTCGTCTCTGCTACCTTCATCTTCTGGATATGAGCGATCTTGGCTGGCCAATACTCAGCCCCATACAACATCGTTGGTCTCACCACCACTCTGTAAAACTTACCCTTAAGTTTCGGTGGTAACTTTTTGTCACACAAAATACCAGAATTGAGTCTTCATTTCATCCATCCCACCCCAATACGATGTGTGACATCTTCGTCGATCTCCCCATCCCCCTGAATAATAAACCCAAGGTACTTAAAACTCCCTCTCTTAAGGATGACCTGCGAGTCCAACCTCACCTCCCCTTCTCCTCATTGAGCCTCACCACAGATCTTACTGTCACGACCCATTTCCATAATAGCTCATGATAGCACCCGACACCGTTGCCAGGCAAGCCAATGCGGAACATTTCCATCTCCTTATGTTAATCTTAGCAGAATTTAAGTGAAATAATTATCCGAATTTGGAGTCGAAACCCAAAAGTGATAGATAAAATAAATAACATAATAATACAACCCCAAAAACTAGTCTACCAAAGTGTGTGCCAAGACCTGGTGTCACAAGTACGGGCATCTAGTAGAATATACAAAAGAATATCCCTACCTTATTGTCCGAGATAAAGAGAGACAGCAAAAGTAAAGGAAGACTCCATCCGGCTGCTGAGCGGCATAGGAAGGAAACAACTCACCGTGAAAGTCTATGCCACAAACTCAAGGGCGCGCACCGAACTGGAAACCAGATGTATCTGCCTCAGATCCTATACAATTAAGTACAGAAACGTAGTATGAGTCCATAAACAATATGTACCCAGTGAGTATCCCGTCTAATCTCAAAGAAGTAGAGACGATAGGTCGACTTGATACTCACTAGGGTCGAATAATATATCAAGGTAATTATACAAACCATGAAGAATCACTAATAAGCAACAATTTATAACAAGGCATGAAAGTCCTACTCTCCACTATATCTCCAACTAACCTTTTACTTTTGTTATATTTATCAATTTATGTCGGGTCATGAAAGGCGATATCAATATTTAAAAACTCTCAGGCAAGAAACAATAGCATGCACAAATATGCCGAGGCGACGACCCGATCCAACAGAAATAAAATGTGCACTTGCCGAGGGCCGACGTCACGCCTATAGATGCATCTATTCATATCGAGGCGATCGGCTTGATCCACAAATAATAAGAAATATCAAGTATACACACAAGGCACATAGCGCGTGCGTAGGGCATTTAGCAATAATTACTCAATTATTAATCCTATGGGGACAATTCCCTCTTACAAGGTTAGAAAGGAGACTCACCTCGCTCCAAAGCGCACTTCCAATATCAAGAACAAGCCCAAGCCCTCAATTCGGAGTTGAACGATCACAAACTAGTAAATAAAGTAAGAACTAGTCAATAGAGGCTTACAAGGTCGAATTCTAACTATTTAAGTAATTTCTCAACCTTTTCCACAAGTTTCCTAAATTCTGACCCCGGGCCCACGTGCCCGGATTCCGAGATTTTTTTAGCATGAGCAATCATAGAAATCTGCGCATACCCTCAAAGCTCTCAAGAGTGCAGCTATCGAGCTAAATTGACAGAATATCCTTTTGCAAGGTGACAAAAATAGCCCAACTAAATATGCCGGGAGAAACATCACACACCACATCTGTAGTACCATTAAAATTCTTCAATTCTGGATTTATAATAAGCGCTTCGCGTCACGTAAGATCGAGTAGGAAGGAAACAAGGGCATAAGCCTCAAAGGAATCAAATCACATGATGAGGAATCAAGAAGGGAAGTACTCCTAACGGCCCTGTAGCCTCGGAAAGATAAGTACAGACATATCCGTACCGATCCACAAGAATCTACTAGAATCGCTCATGACTCGTGAGACCTAAGGGAACCTAGTGCTCTTATACCAAGTTGTCATGACCCAAAATCTACTAAGGGTCGTGATGGCGCAGGGCACCGCTGTCAGGCAAGCCAATCATAAATACGTAATTTAAGCCTTATTTTAAAAATATTTAAAACTATAATTTTTCCTTCAATTTTACTAGTAAAAGATAACCGTTTCAAATTAAATAAAAATATTTGGAATTAATACAAATACCCCATAATCATCCCAGAACCTGGTGTCACAAGTGCATGAGCATTTACTAGGAAATGAAATAAAATACAATAACTGTTTGGAATACAATTGGACATGAATAAAATAATACAGTACAGTACACGAAGGGAGACTCTGCTGACTGCGGATTGTCTCGCAAGATGCAACTCACCTAAGTCCCCATATCAACCATGCTGCTATGCCACTAAGCCATAGCCACATATGAACTTGTACAACAAAAATGCACAACAAGTGTAATATGAGTACGAAAATAACGTTTACCTAGTAAGTATCCCATCTAATCTCGAAGAAGTAGAGACGAGAGGTCGACTTCAACTCTTACGGTGGTCCAATAATAATATACCAATAATATAGTAAATCATGGATTTTCATAAAGATGGCTGTAACTCAATAGCATGAAGCAAGTAAGCACTTTTTGCATTAATAGGAAATCTCCAAGTTCATTTTTCATCATTTATACATTTATCTCAAGCCAGGGAGAGCAAATATCAACATCTATAAATCACAAGGCAAGCAATACAAGCATACGCAAACCATGCCAAGGACGTACGACCCAATCCTATGATATTTAAAATGTGCACTGCCAGAAGGTCGAATGACGCGAACCATACATGCATCAATTTAATCTGTCGAGGCGTTAAGCCCGTTCCAAAATTAAACACACACAAACAGTCAGTCAAGAAGTCATCAGGGAACAATTATCCAAATAAAAGCGAATTATCTTTTAACAATTTAAGAAAATAAAGTTTAATAATTTTAGAAATTCATTTACTAGTTCGATGTGTTTTAAGCAATTTCAATTGTCAACAAGATTACAAATATCCCAAGTATAGCATGCTTTTGGGTCCGAGACTACCCAAACTTAAACATATTAATAGATACACACGGACTCTCATCACCTCGTGCGTACGTAGCCCCCACAAATAGAAGCACACAACAAATTATTTCACCTATGGGAACAATTCCCTCTTACAATGTTAGAAAGGAGACTTACCTTGCTCCGAAGACCAGTGACCGGCTTCCAAGCCCTTCCAGTGACTCAAACCTATGCTCTGACGTTCCAAAACTAGCGAAATAACAGACAAACAAATGAAAATACACCCTAATATTCATAACAATTCAATTTATATAAAATCCCAACTCCGCTCGAAAAGTTGACAAAATCGCCCCCGGGCCCACATGCCTGGATTTCGAAAATTTTCGAAGATAAAGTTTATCCATAATCTCACGAACTCAAATATGTAATTTACTCTTAATTTCATGCCCAAAATCGTGGTCAAAATTCAAGAATACCAATTTTCTAGATTTTCCCTCAAGCCCCAATTTTTTATCAATTTTCATGCCAAAAACCATACATAATCAATGTATTTAACTCAAGATAAGTGAGGATAGCTTACCTTGATGTTGATGATGAAAAATCCCACGTGAAGCTCTCCAAAATCGTCCAAACAAGAGAAAATGGAAGGAAATGAACCAAATCTCCATTTTTTACAAAATTCTCTTCTACGCAGCGACATTCGCACCTGCGCTCACTTGACCGCTTCTGCGGTTACGAAGGTGCGGTTCAAATTCCGCTTCTGCAGGAAACCTCCAGCTACCCCAATCCGCTTCTGCGCTGCCCGGACTGCATCTACGATCTCGCAGGTGCGGAAATTCCTTCGCACCTGCGGCCTCCGACCCCTTCACTTCTAGCCGCTTCTGCGGTTCCCTTCCTCGCTTCTGCGGTGAAGCCTCCGCAGGAGCGGTTAAACCAGCAACCATACCCCCTTCAGCTCTTTCTTCACTCCCTTTTTCAATCCGTTAACCACTCGGAATCCACCCAAGGCCCCCAGGACCCCGTCCAATCACACAAACTAGTCCTATAACATAATGTGGACCTACTTGAGGTCTCAAATCACGTCAAACAATGCTAAAATCACGAATAACACCCAAATCAAACTTGATGAACTTGAGAAATTCAAACTTCAACATTTGATGCCGAAACCTATCAAATCACATCTGATTGACCTCAAATTTTGCACACAAGTCATATTTGACGTTGCGGACATACTCCAACTTCCGGAATCGAAATCCGACCACGATATAAAAAATTTCACTCCCTGTCAAACTTCTCAAAAACCTTTAAATTCCTATCTTTAGCCAAAGGACTCCAAAATGACCCACGGACCTCCGAATTCACTTCCGATAACGCTCCCAACGCCAGAATTACCATACGAAGCTATTCCCAGAATCGGAATTCCAAACGGACATTAATAACACTGAAATTCACTTCAATCCAAACTTATGAAATTCTTCCAAAAATGTGAACTCCCACAATAGGTGGCGAAACGTTCCCGAATCTTCCAAAACCCGATCCGAACACACGCCCAAGTCGAAAATTATCATACGAACCTGCTGGAACCTTCGAATCCCAATTCCAAGGTCGTTTACTCAAAAATCCAATCTTAGTCAATTCTTTCAACTTAAAGCTTCCGAAAAATAGAATTCTCTTTCCAAATTAACTCTGAACTTCCCGGAATTCAGTTTCGACCATGCGTATAAGTCATAATACCTGGAGTGAAGCTGCTCATGTCCTTAGTTGTGTATATTATTTATTTTTTTGATTTATTAAAAGGTTAGATTCTTTCGTGGATCAATAAGCCTGTAAGTTGGACAATAATAATATACATTGGCGAAGTAATAATTAGTTGATAAAATTCATGTCTCAATTGTTGAAATTGGTGATACTCCTTTATGAAAGCTTATAAGTTTTCATGTATAAACCCGATCGGTGAATTTTGTATCCGACACATGAAATAAGTTAAGTGAAAGTCTAAAGGAAGTAATCAATAAATTAAATTGTGATTAATTTAATTTGATTTATTAGCATCTGAATCTTAACATGGGGAGTTAAATAAGGTTTTATAGAAGAATTTCGAAATTGAACTAAGGAGTGCAATTACGAATTTTTAGTGGAATAATTCTTAATTTATTATGGAAGGAATTAATTTCAAATTTTGAAATTAATTCCATAATAAGAAGCCTTGTTAATTAAATTTTGTGGTCTCTACTGTGCCCAAATAATAGGAAGAACCTTTCCTTAGTGGAAGAAGAAAACCTAACAGGTTTTGAAAAAGGGTTTTAACCTAAAAGATGTAGCTGACCAAAAATATGGCTGGCCTTTTTTACACTGAAAAACCACACATTTTTCTTCCTTGAAATACGCCCACCCGAAGTTCTCTCTTTCCGGATTTTAGTTGGGTAACACGGTAGAAGACTATGAAAGTTTGCTGATGTCTTGCAACTCTGGAACTGGAGAAGGATATTGATTTGCTTTGTTCACGCTTTAAGAGGTAACTCGAGTAATCTCCGTATGTGCTAATTGTTTAATTCATACATGAATACGATACTGTGATTGCTTCCGCTGTGATATATAATCCAACAATAACATTTTTGACAGGAAGTACATTACACTTGCATTTTCAGATGGGTTAAATAAAGCAGTACGTGTGTCACGTCCCAAACCTGGGCGGGCGAAACCGGCACCCGGTGCCTCACCTAACCTTGCGTACCAACTTGCGACTAAGGGACTCTAAACATATAATGCCATACTTTGGCCATGGGGCCACATTGTAAGACAAATTACGAAGCAAAATATAAAACTGAACATAAACTAATGCTGACTAAACGTCAATATAAAGCTGGGCCGATAAGGCTGTCATAACTACTACAGCTGACAAACCAACAAAATATACATATAAGGCCTACAAGCCCAACATACTGCACTAACTGACAGGATATGTCTACAAGCCTCTACTGATGGATGTACTATGATTGGAACAGGGCCTCGAACTACCCATCAAATATGTATATATATAATGGACTCCAAGGTCAAGACCTGGTAAACTCCGAGGAAGTGGAGCTTACCAACCAAGTTGATGTTTGACTCTGTCTGCTGGGAGGGTCTGTCCAAATGTCAATAAGGCCTTCAGGCATGAAATGCATCATCCCCGACAAAATGAACATCAATACGAAACAATGTACCGAGTATGTAAGGCAACAAGATAACTAAAAGCTGAAACTGAACTGATAATATAATAACTAAAAGTAACTGGGGGTCAAAGATAATCTGAGGATATGCTTACCTGCTGATACTGACTCAACTCTCTCAATATAGTAAGTAAAATAGCTGCCAGGCCTTATGAGGCTCGGTATGTGTAACTGCTCTGCCGTAGTAGGCTCGCTCATAGGCGCTCGGACATACTAGGCTCTGTATCTCGGCCATTCTAGTCTCGCTCATAGGCGCTCAACCATAGTAGGATCGGTATATAACTCACCATTTGATCAGAGGTTGCCCAATAGGGGTCTTCCCATCGATTATAGATCGATGGTGGTGAAAATACTATAATACTATAATACTATATATATATATATAGACCCTCTTCTCTCTTGATTGGAAGAAGACAATACTCAATTGAATATAAAGTCCCGATAAAGGAGAATACTATAACTTATGAGACTAGGATAATGTATATAAATTTGGGAGTATGAACTTCTCTTTATGCCTTGTTACCAAAAACATGTAGTTACAAGATCATGCCAACTGAAGGAAGGGCTTAGCCTTAGCATATCTTAGCAATCTTCCCTCAAATCGTCAACCAAGCTCAATATGATCTTCTTATGTCTATAATGAGTAACCCGACTTTGCCGTCATCATATAAGCATTGTAACATTCAAATTTCAAAACCAATATCAGAACGGACATCACCTCCCCTATTTTTACGACATCTCATAAGTGACTAAAAGTCACCAAACAGCCCAAACAACAACAAAGTAGTTCACAATAAGCTCTCTGATTACTTCAACAACCATTTTGAGCGGCAAACTCAGCATACAATTAACAAAATATAATTTAATCCAGTTCCTTTTCCGTGAATATTCCTACAACTTATATAACATCATACTTATTCTAACCATATCATTTTCAACGGAAAATATCATAAGAATAATCTTCAAAAATAGTCCATACGCCCAACACTTAACCTTTATCGTCAACCTCTTATTTTTCATGTTATCTTCTTCAATCCATTGAATTAGCACATAGATAAGCTTAACAACAACAACCACAACATAATCAAACTGTTTATAACAACTTTAAGCAATAACAAACCATATATATAGCCTAAACACAGATCGCAGAAAAAGATAACGATTTCTTATGCCATGTCAATTACTATCTTGTAGATTTTCACTCAAACAACTCAACCAACACATGATTAACCTTAATCACAATCAAGAACATAATTTACTTACTTTAAGCAGTAGATAAAACTTGAAATCCCCAGCTGATTTAGCTCACAACAACCCTCAATCACATCACAATACTATAGGAGTTATATTCTCTTCTTGAATCAACTTTTGCGTTCAAGTTGGTGTGTAAACACTTGTATTTCGCCTTGAACTCTAATATATATGAAGGAGGGACTTACTATTAGCTTAATAATAAGGAAAAACATGAAATATGAGGTAATTTACCTTTGAATAACCCTCCAATATAGCCACAAGATGAAGAACTATGATCTAGCGAGTACCTCGGAATTTCTAGCGTTGGATTCATGTTTTTATCTTAGGTTTTCACCCTAAAATTATGGAGGAACCATTGGAGAGAATTTATAAGGGTTTAGGAACTGTTTGTGACGAGAAAAATGAGTGAAATGATTTAAAATTGACCTAAATACAAGCTGGAGTTTATACCGACTTTATGGGTCCCATAGGAGATGCTTTGCACAGTCTCGCGAAAATGCGAATATCTCTCTACTCTGATGTTGTATCGATAAACGGTTAAATGAGTTAAAATTTAGACTCGTAGATATTCAATTTGGTAGGTAGATCATCCCCTAATACCTAGTATATTGGGATAAAAGATCAGCTACATTTGACCTAAGTTTCAACAAATTTATGAATGTAACTTGTGATGACCTTTTCCAACTTTCATTCCACAACTCGCTTGACTTTAAAACATAACACACGACTACCATACGACTAAAATAACTCATAAAATAGTATCCTTATAATGTTAAGCACCCTAGTCTCACCTCAAAAGTATATGTTATAACATTCCAACTGTCGACTTTCGACGAAACTTATTTTCTTCAATTCGTTTAGCTTCTAAACCTTCAAACCCTCTTAGTACTTGGTATTCATGATCTTAAATATTTGTAAGCTCCAAGATAACGTGATTAACTTACTTTATATGCTTTCAAATATAATCTTATTTCTGAGCTTACATCAATTGACTTACGACGTACTCTTACGTATGAAAACATGGAGTGTAACAAAGAGTTTTCATATTCCAAATGTAATTATGTCCTAAATAGATACCCTGAGTAGGGGTATGCATTCAATTTATCGATTCGATTTTCACCCTTATCAATAATTACTTATCGATTATCGATTTGTACATATGCTTATCATTATCGTTTCAATAAGGTTTCGATTTCGATAACAAATAATCGATTGATTTATCGATAAATCGATTCGAATGCACACCTCTAGCCCTGAGTACAAATGTTCATTTGTCCTAAAGCGGAACAAATATCCTTTTTTTCATCTTTTCGTGTATTTTTACCAAAAAATACAGCAGATTTATCAAGGTTAATGATTTGTCCAGACCATATCGCGCAAGACACTAAAACATTTTCTCATTAGCACTTTCCACGTTAGCTGAATAAAAACCAAAGAATAAATTCTTTACTGTTAGACAAGTTCGTGCTAACCGTATTCTACAAAAATTCCCAACTCTTTCAGAATGGTTTAGCAAAGCTGACAATCCTTCTACACAAATTAGGAATAAATATGGCGATAGTATATCACCTTGACTCAATCCTCTATATCACATATCCAACTATTTCTCCATTCAAATTAAACGAAAATGATGAAGTCATAATACGTTGTATTATCCAACCAATAAAAATACTATAAAATCCCATTTTCTCCATAATGGACTGAATTTAATTCCATTCAACTCTATCATAAGATTTCAACATGTCTAACTTAATTGCCATCTGATTTACTTTTTCTCCTCTTATTTTTAAGCATATGCATATATTCATGATCATGAGCTAAGATGACATTATTAATAATTTGTCTAGCGCCTATTGTTTAACCCATAAAATGACTTTTAAGGTTAAAGTAATAAATTTAATATGACGGGCCACAAGCAATCGATTCGATCCAAAAAATATAAATTTTCGTTAATTCAACATGATAGAGAAGTGAAAAATAAATTCAATGACAATAATATAATAAGGACGAAGGGGTGTCAATTGACTCCCCTTGCCAATGAGTAGTTCCGCCACTGTTCATGAGCTATGATGACATTATCAGTAATTTTTCTAGCGCCTATTGTTTAACCCATAAAATAATTTTTAAGGTCAAAGTTATAAATTTTATATGACAGGCCACAAGCAATCGATTCGATCCGAAAGATATAAATTTTCGTTAATACAACGTGATAGAGAAGTGAAAAATAAATTCAATGACAAATAATATAATAAAAATAAAGCGGAGAAGAACTAATTATTATTAGATGATCCTTGATAGGATGTTGAGCCGGACGGAACTTGAAGGGATGAACTATGGCTAACGTGGAAACAAGATGCTATGAATTATAATGCATAGAATTATAGAGAAGAAAATTAGATTTCCCTAATAGTGATAAAAGTGTATCTATTTATTGGGCTAAATCTAAGTAACCATTCTCTTTGAATTATGGGTCAATTATGAGCATTTACTCAATTCATCCGTTACTTTTGAAAGACTTGTAACAGCTGTGTAAATGCTGGAATTCTGTAACTGATAAGTTAATTCTATAATTGATGAGTTAATTCTGTAACTGTTGATTCAATCCCATACTTGTTGAGTCAATCCCGTGCTTGTTGAGTGAATCTTGTACCTGTTGAGTCAATGTCATACATGTTGAGTCAATCTTGTAATTGATTGCCTTGTTCTGACCGTTACAACCATTTATTGCATTTATTGTACTTTACATAATTGATTTTTAACTGATGGCATAATGATGGTAAATTCAACATAATCTGAGATTAATTGATTCTTTTCCCATTTATAATTATGAGCTATTCTCCCATAACTAATCTGGAGCTATTCTATGATGGTCGGTTCCGAGATTAACAGGCACGGTATGAGTATGATCGGTCCGGTGGTATTTCACATGTCATCTTTACATGTCATTCTTCACTTTTCTCCTAACTTTTCTGACATGTGTCGCCATTTAATAGAACTACACGGAGTGCCTTTTTTCACTAATACACCTACCAAAGCAAATTGATTTGGAGAAATGGCACGAGGCAAAAGAAGTTTTAAATATTATCTAATTATATTTTTTTTCTTATTCAAAAGGATAGTGGTTTGTGAGTTTTAGATCAGGGTAACGTGTGAATTAAAGTGTTTATAGCGCGATTTGACTCGATATTTTCTTATCAGCTTATGATACAATCAGTCCTTATCTTAATTATGTGTATGGATCACCACTATATTGTTCCCTTCTTTTTTGACGAACAAAGAATGATCAAGACTAATCTAAATGAATCATGATTGCAATAAACATTCAATTAGCTTCAGGTTTCATTTTCTAGTCTTCTTTCATTCTTACAAGGATTTGACAAGTCTGCAAACCAATTTAATCTTCTCCACTAACTTGAAAATACCTGAGGCAGTTCCATGTAGACTTCATCATGAAAGTCGCCTTGCAAGAAGGCATTACAGACATCCATTTGATAGATATGCCAAGCTTGCATTGTAGCCAAACTAAGCACTAGTCTGACAGTTACAATCTTCACAATAGGTGAGAAAATCTCATTATAGTCTAGCCCGACCTACTGGTTGTAACCCTTAGCCTTTCTTTAAATCTCTCAATCTCGCCATTAACTTTGAGCATTACTTTGTAAACCTATCGACAAATGATTGGAGTCTTTCTTGGTGGCAAGTGTACCAGCTCCCAAGTGTGATTTCCTTGTAATGCCAGAATTTCTACCTTCATTGCATCAACCCATCTATCATCCTTGCAGGGCTCCTGAAAACTTGTACGTTTTGACACAGTTGAAAGAACTCCTAAATAAGTTTTGTGACTGTGGGATAGCTGATCATAATAGACATAATGTGCCATGGAGTGGGGCTTGTTGGAAGCAGCCTGAATCACATAATATGTCAACCATAAAGGTTGTTTGGTAATTCTGCTTGATCTTCTCAAAGGAGCATCAACAACAGCTTGGTGATGATCAACTTCCTTAGGTGCATCTGCTTTATCAATATACAGTGATGGGTTTTCAATGTCTTTGTCTTATGTTTTTATGATCTAACAAACTTACTGTCAAGGATCAGATAGGGAACCTGACACACTTGGTACATATTACAAATGAACGAAGTCTAGCTTGAACTCCAGCTAATGTGAACTGCTACAAATAAAGAGAAAAGAGGAACAAGACAGGGACCTAATCCCTGGACGTTCTTTGACAGAAGTACAAGTCAACTATACAGCTGGAAAGTAACTGCCTGCAACTGTACACGCGATAGTACAACAGACAGTGCAACAGTCACTTCCCATTGCGAAGAGGCATGTACCAACCAAGAATTAACATCATTCTTGGGATGTCTTTAATAGTATAACTGTGACGACCCGGCCCGTCGTCACGTGAGTTACCACCCCATTTCTCCCTTATTGTGTTGCTTCATGTTTCAATATCGGTATTCGAGTTGATCGGATAGAGTTGGGTTGGTTTTGGATGAAAATGAGGCACATAGCCTCTTAGAAGAAAGCTTGTTGTGGAAAAGTCAACCGGAGGTTGACTATGTGATTAGAGGGATCGGATGTGAATTCCGGTGGTTCGATTAGCTTCGGGGGATGATTTATGACTTAGGAGAGCGATCGGAATTGAAATTGGAGGTCCGGTGTAGAATTAGGCTTGAATTGGAGAAGTTTGAATTTTGGCGGATTCCGGTTGATAGGTGAGATTTTGATTCGAGGGTCGGAATGGAATTCCGAGAGTTGTAGTAGCTTCGTTAGGTGATTTTGGATATGTCCTCAAATTTTTAGGTCATTCGGTCGTTTGGTCGGGTTTTTGATCGAATATGAGTTTCGGAAGTTTTAGTTAAACTTAGGCTTGAATCCGTGGTGAATTGATAATTTTTGTGTTGTTGGACGTGTTTTTATGATTGGAACAAGTTCGTATGGTATTTTAGAGTAGGTTGGTGCTTTTGGTTGAGGTCTCGGGGGCCTCGGGATGATATCGGATGATTAATCAGGAATTTTGAAGTTTTGCATCAGGTCTGTATTTGAAGCTTCTGGTATTTCCGCATCTGCGGAAAAAGGGCCGCATGAGCTGTTCCACAGATGCGGCTATTTGATCGCAGAAGCGGTCCTGGTGAAGGGAGGGTATTTCCGTAAAAGCGGAAGCGTTTCCGCAGAAGCGGACACCGCAGAAGCGGTAAGTGACCGCAGAAGCGGTCCTGGGATTCTTTTGATGATACCGCAGAAGCAGTCAAGTATACCGCAGAAGCGGTCGTAGTAAATTTTAGTGAAAACCGCACAAGCGGTATAAAGGCCGCAGAAACGGTCCCGTAAAAGCGGAAGCGGGATCGCAGAAGCAAAAATCATTAAAGGGTTTAATGGAACAGTGTCTTCGAATTTCAGAGTTAGAAAACATTTTTTGGACTTCGGTAAGAGGCGATTTTGGGCGATTTGAAGAGATTTCGAAGGAGATTCCATCAGGTATGAACTTTTAACCTCAAATAATATTGTTATGGTATAAAAACAAGGATTAAAACACTGAAAATTGGAGGAATCAAAGGGTAAAATTGGAGGTTATGGCTTGAAGCCTAAGAGAGTCTAAAGTGATGATTTGAGGGGCCAATGGACTCCGATTCTTGTGTATTTTATATGTAAGGACTCGTGGTGAGACGAGGATTCCAGAAATATAAATTTCGTAATTTTTTGAGAAGTGGGCCCGGGGCTCGGGTTTTGCCAACTTCGTGGTTTTTGTTGTTTTTCCAGTCTTTTCGATTGGGTTGTGGTTTATTGGCCTATTGTGACGTATCCCTTATGGTTTTGATCTGATTCTATACGCGAGGAGGTAGATTTGAGAGGGAAAGGCTTGGCGAGTTAGATTATCGGTCAGCTAGAGGTGAATAATACTTGTAAATGATATTCTGAGGGTTTAAAACCCCGGATTTGCACATCTTAGTGCTGTATTGAGGTGACTTGCATGCTGGACCTGAGCGTGGGGTAGATCACCGTTAGGGATCGTGACTTGGTCCATCCCGATTGTTGGTTTTTACCGCGTATTTGCAAATGATTTGTTGTTATCATTATGACTTGGGCTCATTGCCATACTTGGGGCTTATTGCCGATTGTTTGAACTCTTTATGAACTGTAATCACTGTTTCCCTCACTATTTGAAATATTATTTGAATTCAGTCCGTGTGAATTACACTGTTTATGAACTCAGCTATATTTTACTCAAACTTGGAATTTTAACTGATATTTGAACTATCATTTGAGTTGAGTATTATTGTTTTACTGATGCCCGAGGGGCTTTTTGACTATTTTTGGACTGATTGAGGTCGAGGGCCATATGTGAGGGCATGAGGAGTGATGTGAGGAGGCTTTCAGGCCTCGAGTGTATTGTGAGGAGGCTTCCAGGCCTCGAGTGTTATGTGAGGAAGCTTTCAAGCCTCGAGCGTATTGAGAGCAGGCTTTCAGGTCTCGTGTTGATATTATTCAGGCTTTCAGGCCTTATTGATAGTGCTTGGGCTGAAGGAGCCCCTCCGGAGTCTGCATACCCACAGTGAGCGCGGGGTACCCCTTGAAATGGGCAGTGGTAACAATGACACTATCATACGTGTTTCGGTCAGGTAACAATGACTGGCCCTACTTGTGTATTCTTGTTTATTTGATTTCTTTCAAGAGGATGTCTTGCTATGTTCCATGGATTTCTACTGTTTATTTGGTTTTACTGCTTGAGATAGCATTATCTGTGCCCTTTTGGGATTTTATACTTTCAGTGTTATTTACTTTTATTACCACTGAGTTGGATGTACTCACTTTACTCCTTGCACCATGTGTGCAGATCTAGGTCCTTCTTCACAGGCTGAGTAGACATTCAGTGATCAGCAGGCTTGCTTATTCGGGAGAGTTGAGGTAGCTGCATGGCGTTCGCAGCCGTTGACTTTTCCTCTTATCCTTGTCTTTTATATTCCGCACTATCAGACATTTAGACAGTTTATGTAGTAGGATATTATTCTATTCT
>MU678584.1:71073-97990 GCA_026770625.1 Nicotiana glauca
CAATAAATTCTTAAGCAGCACGGGCAGCTGCAGGTGATTTAAGAACCGACCTTCTGATGATTTAGGAAATGGTACTGCTATTCTAGTGATTTGACGGGGGTATATATTCAAAAGAAAGAGGCAAGGTAATGTAAACTGATTATACTTTGGTGGTATTGCGGTATTCTCTTGTTGAGTCGACTGTTGATAATTGAGTTGTTGATGGCGCAGGGAAATTTTTGAATATCTTTCGTGGTATGAATGGATACTTGATGTGTGTTATGTATTCGTACGGCAGAGTGTGGGATCAGGCATAGTGATTCATGTGTTATATGTATTGGAGACTTGAAGTTCTCGTGATCCGACTATGCAGTGGTTGTAGATCGTGTGTATCGACATCGTCTAGCGGTTATTGGAAATTGAGGTCCGAGTGGATCTTTCTTTGCTTGGTATGTTAAATTTGGGTTATGATAGTAGATTGCAGACTGGTTGTCCCAATGTCAGGTTGTCTAGACTAATGTGTTATGGGCTATGTCGGAAAATGCCACAGGTTGTGTGGCAAGGTGCATCGGATTATGTTCTAGCAGGGGTAATTTGTATTCCAGAGACAAGCGGACGGCTGGCGAGTATTGCTTATTAATTGGGCCTTCGTGGCGGATGTCAGTGCAGAGGTTTCTACCATTGATTCAGTTCCGGTATTGAGGGACTTTTTCGGATGCATTTCTTGTGGCCGGGCATGAGACTATATGTGTTTATTGTAATGAGCAAATTTGGCTTGATGTGCATCTCCTTTTGAGAGATATATGTGCGGATCGGGTGGCTCGCTGCCACATGTATGGTATCTAGATCGGGTGGCACGCCACCACGGGTATGTTATCTGGATCGGGTTGCACGCCGCAACAGTGTGATATTGGGAATAGTTTTCTACATGTTACTTTGTATGCATTACTTCCTGGTTTCTGAGGAAAGTCCGTATTGGGTGTTGCTCGGCGAATAGCGCATCGGTTGTGTCCTTTCAGGATTGAATAGTGTATATTGCTTGCTTCACCATGGGTGTGATGGATTGCTTGGTTTCAGACATCAATCGGTGCGTGGCTGCCTGTTTTGAGCATGGTGACTTGAGGTGCTTCCTGTGTAACAGTGTTTGGATGGGATCGCGTGTTGTGGCAGGGCCACGTGAAGTTATGACCTTTCGAGGAGGATTCAGGTACTCTATTTCTATGAGGTGAGATGGGATCTCGGTTTTGTGTTGTAATGCTATTGTTGAGCTTGAGGTACAGCTCTTTCGTTTGAGTCATTGTTATGATTTGAGTATGTTCAAACTGCTTCCCATTGGTGCGTGTATTACGCAAGTTGTGGCTTAGTCCTGTATCGATGTGTCATATCACTAAAGGGGTGGTTGGATTCGAAGTGATCATGGGAGTCATTAATGAGTACGAATAGATTTGATTTCAGCTTGTTAGAAAGGTAATATCGAGGTTTGGCTCGGAAATCTGTTGTAGTATCAGTCAGAGGGAAATGGATTCATGAATGGTTGATCTGAGAGCTGGGTTCGGTATATCGTGTGTTTCAGTTGCCGTTTGCAGTATATGAAAGTGTTGGAATAAGACTTTAGCTAATAAAAAGGTTTTTCTATCGGTGTTTGGTTATTGTGGGCAATTGCTGTGAATAGAGGCCATCGTCTCAAGTGTTTGGGTTGTGTAGTATATCATATGGTCTCACCTGGAGTGGCAAGTATGGAATTATTACAGTTGGTTCGGGTTTATTCTGAATACAGACATGAGGTTCTGATCTGGTGTATGATTTCGGAAAATGCAATGTGGTTTATGGTTTAGATGGACTATGAAATTCAAGCTATATTGTATTATCGGACCTATGTGAGATAGGGTGACGTGGGATCACCCCAAGTATATGTTTGGTAAGGCCATTCAGCTATTGGGTTGCTTCTAGTACAGCTTTGGGTACGCTCGAGGACGAGCGTTTGTTTTAGTTGGGGAGGATGTGATGACCCGGCCCATCGTCACGTGAGTTACCGCCCCGTTTCCCCCTTATTGTGTTGCTTCATGTTTCAAAATCGGTATTAGAGTTGATCGAATAGAGTTGGGTTGGTTTTGGATGAAAATGAGGCACACAGCCTCTTAGAAGAAAACTTGTTGTGGAAAAGTCAATTGGAAGTTGACTATGTGGTTAGAGGGCTCGGATGTGAATTTCGGTGGTTCGGTTAGCTTCGGGGGATGATTTATGACTTAGGAGAGCGATCGGAATTGAAATTGGAGGTCCGGTGTAGAATTAGGCTTGAATTGGAGAAGTTTGAATTTTGGCGGATTCCGGTTGATAGGTGAGATTTTGATCCGAGGGTCGGAATGGAATTCCGAGAGTTGCAGTAGCTTCGTTAGGTGATTTTGGATATGTCCTCAAATTTTCAGGTCATTCGGACGTCGTTTGGTTGGGTTTTTGATCGAATATGAGTTGTGAAAGGTTTAGTTAAACTTAGGCTTGAATCCTTGGTGAATTGATGATTTTTGTGTTGTTGGACGTGTTTTTATGATTGGAACAAGTTCGTATGGTGTTTTAGAGTAGGTTAGTGCTTTTGGTTGAGGTCCCGGGGGCCTCGGGATGATATCGGATGATTAATCGGGAATTTTGAAGTTTTGCATCAGGTCTGTATTTGAAGCTTATGGTATTTCTGCATCTGCGAAAAAAAGGGCCGCATGAGCGGTTCCGCAGATGCGGCTATTGATCGTAGAAGCGGTCCTGGTGAAGGGCGGGTATTTTCGCAAAAGCGGAAGAGTTTCCGCAGAAGCGGACACCGCAGAAGCGGTAAGTGACCGCAAAAGCGATCCTAGGATTCTTTTGATGATACCGCAGAAGCGGTCAAGTAGACCTTAGAAGCGGTTGTAGTGAGTTTTAGTGAAAACCGCAGAAGCGGTATAAAGGCCGCAGAAGCGGTACTGCAAAAGTGGTAGCGGGACCGCAGAATCGAAAATCACTGAAGGGTTTAATGGAACAGTGTCTTCGAATTTCAGAGTTAGAAAACATTTTTCGGACTTCGGTAAGAGGCGATTTTGGGCGATTTGAAGAGATTTCGAAGGAGATTCCATCAGGTATGAACTTGTAACCTCAAATAATGTTGTTATGGTATAAAAACAAGGATTAAAACACTGAAAATTGGAGGAATCAAAGGGTAAAATTGGAGGTTATGGCTTGAAGCCTAAGAGAGTCTAAAATAATGATTTGAGGGGCCAAATGGACTCAGATTCTTGTGTATTTTATATGTACGGACTCGTGGTGAGACGAGGATTTCGGAAATTTGAATTTTGTAATTTTTCGAGAAGTGGGCCCGGGACTCGGGTTTTGCCAACTTCATGGTTTTTGTTGTTTTTCGAGTCTTTTGGATCGGGTTGTGGTTTATTGGCCTATTGTGATGTATCCCTTATGGTTTTGATCAGATTCTATATGCGAGGAGGTATATTTGAGAGGGAAAGGCTTGGCGAGTTAGATTATCGGTCAGCTAGAGGTGAGTAATACTTGTAAATGATATTCTGAGGGTTTAAAACCCCGAATTTGCATATCTTAGTGCTGTATTGAGGTGACTTGCACGCTGGACCTGAGCGTGGGGTAGAGCACCGTTGGGGATCGTGACTTGGTCCATCCCAGTTGTTGGTTTTTACCGCGTATTTGCAAATAATTTGTTGTTATCATTATGACTTGGGCTCATTGCCATACTTGGGGCTTATTGCCGATTGTTTGAACTCTTTATGAACTATCATCACTGTTTCCCTCACTATTTGAAATATTATTTGAACTCAGTCCGTGTGATTTACACTGTTTTATGAACTCAGCTATATTTTACTCAAACTTGGAGTTTTAACTGATATTTGAACTATCATTTGAGCTGAGTATTATTGTTTTACTGATGCCCGAGGGGCTTTTTGACTATTTTTGGACTGATTGAGGCCGAGGGCCATATATGAGGGCATGGGGAGTGATGTGAGGAGGCTTTCAGGCCTCAAGTGATATGTGAGGAGGCTTCCAGGCCTCGAGTATTATGTAAGAAGGCTTTCAGGCTTTGAGCATATTGAGAGCAGGCTTTCAGGCCTCGTGTTGATATTATTCAGGCTTTCAGGCCTTATTGATAGCGCTTGGGCTGAAGGAGCCCCTCCGGAGTCTGCACACCCACAGTGAGTGCGAGATACCCCTTGAAATGGGCAGTGGTAACAATGACACTGTCATACGTGTTTCGGTCAGGTAACAATGACTGACCCTACTTGTGTATTCTTGTTTATTTGATTTCTTTCAAGAGGATGTCTTGCTATGTTCCATGGATTTCTACTGTTTATTTGGTTTTACTGCTTGAGATAGCATTATCTGTGCCCTTTTGGGATTTTATACTTTTAGTATTATTTACTTTTATTACCACTGAGTTGGATGTACTCACTTTACTTCCTGCACCATGTGTGCAGATCTAGGTCCTTCTTCAGAGGCTGAGTAGACATTCAGTGATCAGCAGGCTTGCTTATTCGGGAGAGTCGAGGTAGCTGCATGGCGTTCGCAGCCGTTGACTTTCCTCTTATCCTTGTCTTTTATATTCCGCACTATCAGACACTTAGACAGTTTATGTAGTAGGATTCTGTAGAGGCTCATATTCGTGACACCGGGTCCAGGGTTGGGCTATATATTGAGTTTTTGCTAAACATCGGTATTCGTATTGGTATTTCCATATTTTCCTTAAATGGCTTAATGTTTATAGTCTCACTTATCAAATATTGGTTGCCAATTGAGTTGAATATATGGTTAATGGTCGCGCTTGCCTAGTCGTGTGTTGGGCGCCATCATGGCCGGGTTTGGGGTCGTGACAATAACAACATGGTGCAAGACATAAGATATTCACTTGAGCATTTAGTGATATTCTCTCAAGCAATTTAAAGATTCGATCCAACATTGAAGTCCCAAATGTGTCAAGAACAAGAAGGCAACTCCACTAAGGATCTATTACATAATGAGTCTATGTGTATCCGTAGTTGAGTTGTAATCTTGTTGTTTGTTCTTCATTATAATTCCTATATTGCTCTCTTGGAAGCTTTGTCTTAGGAAATTCAAAATCATAAACCTTGTGAGTTTGTGTTGTGACTAGAGTTAGTCATGGGTTGAAGTCTTTGTGATAGATTCATTACAAAGTGGCTTGTAATAGTATATTTACAAGTTAGTGAAGTTGAAATCCTACAAGTGTAGGTCGCGATTTTTGTCCCCTTGAGTTGTGATTTTTCCACGTAAAAATTCCGTGTCTCATTTACTTACTGTCACGACCCAAAATCCACTATGGGTCGTGATGGCGCCGATCACCGCTGTCAGGCAAGCCAACCAAAATACTTAATTAAATTCTCGTTTTAATAATTTTGAAAACTATAATTTTTCTTCAATTTTACCAGTAAAAGATAATCGTTTCAAATCGAATATGAATGTTAAGCAGTTAATACAAGATACCCCATAATTATCCCCGAACCCGGTGTCACAAGTGCATGAGCATTTACTAGGGAATGACGTAAAATATAGTAACTGTCCGAAATACAAGTGGATGAAAATGAAAATACAGTACAATGCTCTGAAGGAGACTCTGCTGGCTGCGGACCGTCTCGATAATTGCAGCTCACCTAAGTCTCCATATCAACCATGCCGCTATGCCAGCCACTAGCCACGTATGAACTCGTGCAACAAAAATGCACAACAAGTGTGGTATGAGTACGAAAACAACGTGTACCTAATGAGTATCTCGTCTAATGTCGAAGAAGTAGATACGAGAGGTCAACTTCGACACTTGCTAGTAGTCCAATAGTAATATTATTAATGCGATGAATCACGGATTTATTAAGAACAACAGTAAATTCAAATAAGTCACGAAATAGGTAAGAGTTCCTTTTTATTAAAGTCTCCGAATTCATAATCCATTAATTAACAATTATCTCAAATCAGGGAGAGCAAATATGAATATCAATAACTCTCAAGGCAAGCAATACAAGCATGCGCAAATCATGCCGAGGTCGTACGGCCTAATCCAACATAAATGTAAAATGTGCACTACCGAGGATCGAACGACGCAAACCATAGATGCATCTATTACCTCGCTCGCGAATCATACATGTGACACGGTCAAATTTAAATAAACAATCACCTTGCTCGCGAATCATACATGTGACGCAAGTACATATAGAAATACATGCTCAAACAACCAATTAAGAATTTATCGGGGAATATTTATCCAAATAAAAGCCAATTATTTTTTTAACGATTTAAGAAAATGAATTTTAATCCTTTTAGAAATTCATTTACCAATTCGATAAGATTTAAGCAATTCAACTGCCAACAAGATTTTAGATATTCCAAGTGTATCATGCTTTTGGGTCCTAGACTACCCGGACTTACACATATTAGTAGTTACATACGGACTCTCGTCACCTTGTGCATACGTAGCTCCCACAAATAGGAGCACATAACCAATTATTTCACCTATAGGGACAATTTCCTCTTACAAAATTAGAAAGGAGACTCACCTCGCTCCGAAATTTCCATAACCGGCTTCCAAGCCCTTCCAACGACTCTAATTGATGCAAAAGGCCCCAAAACTATTCAAATAATGGAAAAACCAATAAATATTCACTCTAACACTTGTAACAATTCAAATTATATAAGTTCCCAACTCCGGTCGAAAAGTTGACCAAAATACCCTCGGGCCTACATGCTCGGATTCCGAAATTTCTCGAAGATAAATTCTACCTATAGCTTTACTAACTCAAATATACAATTTGCTCAAATTTCATGCTCAAATTCAAGGTAAAAGTCCAAAATTCCAAATTCTAGGTTTCCCCCAAAATCCCAAATTTATACTAATTTCCATGTCTAATTCCATGTAAGATCACATATTTAACTCAAAAATAGGAAGAAATCACTTACCTAGTGTTGCTTGGTGAAAATCTCACCTTAAGCTCTCCAAAATCATCCAAGCCAAATGAAAGAAATGAAAGAAATGGACCAAAACTCGTGTTTAAAACAATATGCCCAGGTTTCATCGAGTTGTACCTTGCGATGTGTAGGTTGTACATCCTATTACCATTTTCCCCTGTTGTACACCTTCTGTTCAAACACCCCTAACTCCTTGTGGAAATATCCAAATGACAAACGGTTTGAAGATTTAGAAACTAGACTTGAAGGTCTTTCATTAGATAGGTTGTACACCATATAAATCTTTATATATTCTGAAATATGAGCTTCTAAATTTTGCTCCATGCATCAGAAAATTCTATCGAAACTGCTCCACCAACCATCTTCAATCGATCATAACTTTCTTATACAATATCTAAATCATAAATGGTTTAACTTTATGTAAACTTGAATGCAAGGGAAACAACTTTTATGTTTTGCAAATTTTCAGATCCCTTATAGATTTCGGGATATAAGCTTCCAAAGTAGCTTCCTCGATTGCACCATTGCTGTCCAAAACAGCAGCTGCAGCAGAAAAAGCAGCAGATTTTCAGCAGCTTCAAATTACCGAAATTGATCCATTAACCTTCCGAAATACACCCGAGACCTTCGGGACTTCAACAAACTATACCAACATGTCCCAAAATACAATACGAACTTAGCTGATGCTTTAAATCACATCAAACAACGTCGAAATCATGAATCATACTCCAATCCAAACTCTATGAACTTTAAAATTTCAAACTTCTACATTCGATGCCGAAACCCATCAAATCACATTCGATTACCTCAATTTTGCACACGTGTCATATTCGACATTACAGACCTGCTCCAACTTTCAGAATTGGAATCCGACCCCGATATAAAAAATTCAAACTCTCGGTCAAACTTCTCAAAAAACCTTCAAATTTCTATCTTTAGCCAAATTACTCCAATATGACCTACGAACACACTTTCGATCGCGCTCCCAACTCCAGAATCATCATACAGAGCTATTCCCAGACTCGGAATCCCAAACAGACATTGATAACCCTGAAATGCACTTCAACCCAAACTTATGAAATTCCTCCAAAATGTTAACTTCCACAATAGGCACCAAAACGTTCCCAGGTCTTCCAAAACCCAATCCGTAGATATGCCCAAGTCCAAAATCATCATACGAACCTGCTGGAACTTTCGAATCCCGATTCTAAGGTTGTTTACTCAGAAATCCAATGTTAGCTAATTCTTTCAACTTAAAGCTTCCAAAATGAGAATTCTCTTTCCAAATCAACTCCGAACTCCCCAAAATTCAATTCCGACCACGCGTACAAGTCATAATACCTTAAATGAAGCTGCTCATAGCCTCAAACTGCTAAATGGCGTGCTAGATCTTAAAATGATCGATCGGGTCGTTACACTTACTATGTTAATTGATATTCTCAGTGGAAACTCATAGAGTACCAGGTACTCTATAGTTTGGTGGATTCATATAAACTAACAATTGGTATCAGAGAAGATTCTTTTTAAAAGGTTAACACCTAGAAAGGATCTCAGTTGCTGCTCTACCTATCTTTGAGAAAGAACAATCAACCTACAGACCTCCTAGATTCAATGGTCAGTACTACGGCTGGTGGAAGACTCGTATGCATGATTTTATAATGGTAGAAGACTTAGAGCTGTAGGACATCATTTGTGATGGTCCACATGTTCCTATGAAGGCGTTTGGAGAAACTGGACCAATGGTGCCGAAAAACATAAAAGAGTATAGTGATATTGACAGAAACGCCGTAGAAAAGAACTATCGTGCCAAAAAAATCTTGGTATACGGTATAGGACCTGATGAGTACAACAGAATCATAGCTTGTGATTCTGCCAATGAAATATGGGAAGCATTGCAAACTGCACATGAAGGAACTACTCAGGTTAAGCAATCCAAGATTGACATACTCACAACTGAGTATGAGCTCTTCAGGATGAAGGATGATGAGGACAAGACATGCATACTAGATTTACATCCATCATAAATGAGCTTCATTCACTTGGAGATGTTATTCCTAGAAACAAGCTTGTAAGGAAAATTCTCAGTGTTCTACCTGGCTCTTGGGAGAGTAAGGTGAATGTAATCACTGAAGCTAAAGATTTACAAACTCTAACCATGGATGAGCTGATTAGAAATCTAAAGACATACAAGATGAAAATAAAGAAAGACAGTGAAAGGAGAGAGCCAAAGAAGGAGAAGAACCTAGTGCTCAAGGCTAAAATCAATGACTCAAGTAAAGAAGAGAGTGATATGGCCTATCTTACTAAAAGGTTTCAAAATGTGGTTCGAAGAAATGGTGGTATACCGAAAAGGGGCAGTTCAAGTAAGGCAAGGAACAATGATCTCTGTCAAAAGTGAGGAAAGCCAGGGCGTTTCATCAAAGATTACCCACTTCTGAAATATGAGCAATACAAACAAAACTCTGACAAAGCAGCAAAAAGGAACCTAGTTCCTGACAAACATTCAGTCAAAAAAGTGCATCTGACAATGTTGTAAAGCAAGCTCTTGCTGCTTGGGGAGACTCCTCAAGTGAATCAAAAGAGGAACTAGATAAAGAAAACAGCTCCATGATTACAGTGGAAACTGAAGCAACAAAATATGCTTCACTGTTTGCACTGATGGCTCAATCTGACGATGATGAAGAGGATGAAAATGATGAGGTAAATTTCAGGGATGTTCGGATAAATCTGAAGTCTTACTCTTCTAAGAAATTAATTGTATTAGCAAATGTTCTAATTGATGCATATTACAACCTTATTAATGATAACGACATCTTGACCATAGAGTTAGGAGATTTTGAACAATCTAGAGATGATCTGGTGATCTGTGTAGTTGATCTAAATGAGACCATAGCTAATCTTGAAAAGGTAAAGGAAGCTTTGAATGAAAAACCAAATGGTGTAGAAAATGAGAGAGATGACTTGATGGTAGTGGTTGTTGATTTGAATGAAACCATAGAAAGCTTTAGCAATGAAAAGCACACTCTAGAAGAGAAAATTGCAGCTACTGAGCAAGAGAGGGATGACTTTTTGGTGATAATCACTAACCTAGAGGAAACTATTGAGGGACTCAAACTCAGAACATAGGCATGTAAGTATTTAGAAGGGGAAAGAAGTAGCTAGTGAGTCACACATCAAGCTTGAAAAGGAATTAAATGATGTTAAAACTAGTCTATGTGGTGAACTCAAGAAAAATAGGCAGCTTCAAGCTGAATTGAAGAAAGTAAAAATTGATCTTGAGAAATCCCTCAAATGGACTTGGTCCTCAGATGCTGTCACTGGCATGTACTTCAAAATTAGTGGAAACAAGTAGGGAATCGGGTTTCAAAAGGAGAAAACTCTTTACAACCCTCACATCATGTCACAGTTCCTGATAACTGGCTTTGTACCCGCTGTTGGAACAATGGACACTTCAAAGAAAATTGCCGGGCTAGGGTTCAATCTGTTCAGAAAGACAAATTATTTATTGAAAAATTGACTACTAAAGAGGGATCAGTCACCACTCACAAGAAATGAATATTGCCTGCATGGACTAGAAAAGCTCTTATCCATCCCCTTTCTCATAACAAGGGACCCAAAATAGTTTAAGTTTCTAAATCTAACCCATAATTTATATGTGAATGGAATAGTGAGAAAAAGCGGACTGCAATAGTTCATGGACAGTGGATGTTAAAAGCACATGACTGGAAACGCCATGGATTTTCTCTCACTAAAAACCTTGCAGGGAGGGGAATGTATCCTTTGGAAATGAAAAAGGGGTACATTCTCGGTGTTGGAAAAGTTGGAAAGTCTCTTTCACACTCAATTGAGAATGTGTACTATATGGAGGGCCTGAAACACAGTCTCTTGAGTGTTTCTCAAATTTGTGATAAAGGGAACAAAGTAGAGTTTGTATTAAAAGTGTACACAATTACCAATCTGGTAATTGGCAAAGTGGTTTTAGTAGCCAAAAGATACAAAAACATCTACACTGCTAACATTGAATCTTTACAAGCGGGTGATATGAGCTGCTTGAAGGTAGTTGTTGATGATGCAGAACTTTGACATAAGAAGATTAGGGCATGCAAGCTTCTCACCTCTGAATGAACTGATTTAGAGGGACCTGGTTCGTGGTTTGCCAAAATTCAAGTTTCACCTGGTCACTAGTTCTTAGAACACAGGATGGGCCTTTCGAGGTTTTTTTGTGTATGTCGAGAAGATCCATATGAAGATGGAATTGAAGGTAGCATGCATCAGATCTGACCACGGGACAGAATTTAGCAAATGCCAAACTTGATGATCCTTGTAATGAAATCACTCACAATTTCTCACCACCAAGGACTCCACAGCAAAATGATGTTTTGAAAGGAAGAACGAAACTCTAAAAGACATGGCATAGACAATGCTCATCGATAGTGGAACCGCCAAAAATTCTGGGCAGAAGCAATAAACACTGCTTGCTACTTTGTGAACAGGTGTATGATCAGACGCTATGTTCTCAACAACAGGAAGGACCAGCTTGGGAAGTTTGATGCAAAAAAATGATGAAGGAATATTTTTGGGATATTCCTCTCAAAGAAAATTCTATGAAGTCTGCTACAAAAGGACACAATGTGTGGAAGAAAGTGTTCATGAGCTATTCAAGGAGACTCCCTCTTCTAACAAGGGAGGAAACAATGATGATCAAGATAATAAACCACTTTTGGTTCCTGGGAAATATCCGATACTTCAAATGGAAAGGCTGATATAATGAGTCAGATGAAGGAGACAGGTGAAGATAATGCAACATCTTCTTTCACTTCTCTGGAGGAACCTGATACTTTAATACTATCACTGAAGCTGAAGAAAGAGTTCTAGATGCAGTGCAAGGTACTCCACAAGTAGCAGAGCAAGGAGTGGAGGGAAATCCACTTAATCTACTCAGTTTCTCTACTAATCCAACTTCAGTCCCTAAGTGGAAACATAAAAATTCCTATCCAGTTGATAACATAATCACCCCATTTTTTATTCTGGATTCAGACAAAATCAAAAGGCAGAAATTCTCTAATCCTCCATGTATTTCTATCCCAGATAGAATCCAAAAATATCAAGGAAGCCTTGAAGGATGCTGACTGGTCAGCAATGCAAGAGGAACTGCATCAAGTTGAAGGAAACAAGGTTATCTGGTGGTTAATAAGAGCACATCTGGAATGGATCATTCTATTGGATCATGCTTAATCCCATGGGGTACAAGGAAATACAACCTAGTGGTTCTCTCAACAGCTGAAGTAGATGATCTTAACATGGCAAAGAACCTGGTCCAGCACAAGATGACCAAACACGTTGAGTAGGGGACATTTTGAAAGAAACAGGGTGAAGCTGGGGCTATTGAAGCCTAATTGAGAACTTGATTTCTCATTAATTGGCTATGAAAATCACCTTCAGGTAAAACTAGCTAAAGTATTTTCTGGCCAAGCCTAACTCATATCGATACCGTTGCAGGTAAACACGCATGATGATCATAGAAGCTAAAGGTATAATGTTGTACTGCGAAAGACGAGTTGCTAAAATATTTTTCAAAAAACCATTCGAGAATCAGGTTCCTGCATCACATGTTAGTAGTAATGTGTTTGTTTTTTGCATGCTTTCTCAGAAAGGTTAACAAAATTAATTCAACTACTACACCATCCAAATTTTCAGAGTCTGCATGTCACATCTTATCTTTCAAATCCTTTCACCTCATCTGCATGTTACGTATTCGCACAAACCTACCGCCGTTTCAAAACCCTTCAGAACCCGTTTATCTCCCTTCTCATTATTAGCCCTTCTTCAAGTAAAACTCTCTCTCTATCTCTCTCTCACATAGCAGTCCTGAACCTTCATCTCCTTTATATCTCTGTGATCCCCTCTTAACTTCTCTCTCACTCAAAATCTCTACCAAATCTTCCTACAACGGAAAACGAACAATATCTTCATTCTCCTACCATCAACACCACTCCCGCTTCCCCTTCATCCTTAAAGTCACCTCCAGAAATCTATTCTTCCACCATCCACAATACTACTGCACCCATACCTATTTCCTCCTCATCTCCTATTATTTTTCCTTCTCCGTCAAACTCTATTTCTCTTCCATGTGTTGAAAACGCCATGTCTTTCCCTTCCTCTGATATCACCAAAGACTACTCAGAAAGTATTACCACTCAGGTGTCAGAGGTATCTGAGTATGATCCTGATCAGTATCTGAACTCTTCTATTTTGGACTCAGTGGCTCTCACGGAGTCACTAGAAAAGGAAGCAGCACACAATATTATGGCTATCGCTGCTGAAAGTCTTTTGAATGAAAGAGCTTATCTCTTATCTGAGTCTTAGGGGGAAGAAACTCCATTCCTAGGTGATGAAAGAACCTTAGTATTCTTCGAGTCTCCAGTTCATGAAACTATCATAGAAAAACCTATTGGAGAACCTGATCCTCTTCCAGTTGAATCAACCCAGGAACCTCTTGTTTATCCCAAACCCTTGGAATCCTGTCCACCCAATGAGATCCCTGTTGATCAAGATGATATGGTTCTCAGCGCGCGGTTTAAAATGCACAAACAAGAAGAGACTCATGAATCCTATTCCAAGCGACCCACTACCAGGTTGTAGCAGAAAGAGGCTTTCGAGTCTGCCTTGCATAAAAGTAAGAGGAGTGTCAAGAAAAAGAACAAAAGGTTGATGAAACATGGGGAATTTGTGTCTGACAAAAGCATTCCAGTGGTTGAGGTTGATGAAGATGTTGTAGAGGAACCCAGTTCCTTAGTAAAATGATCTACAAAAATCTAGAAGTTTGTGGTTAGAGCTTTCGATGAAGCTATTGAAAAACAAAGTGGAACATCCATGAAGGGTAGCAGTAAGTCTAAGAAGGTTGTAGTTGAGCAAGCTATGTCTGAAGGAGATACTATAGGGGTTGTAAGCAAGAAAGGGAAGTTTGTTGAAGGGTCTAGAAAGCGAAAACGGGAAACTGTAAGGGAGCCTGGTTCTATGACGACCATACCTAGTGACAGTGGTCTTTGACAGGAGAGATTGAGAACTCAGAAAGTCTTGTTGGGTCGTATGTTTGACCTAGCAATCTCAGAGATGGAAGGAATGAGGAAAGTTTTGGAGATGATGGAATTTCAGCAATGGGATCATTTGTTTCAAGAGGATATTCCTAAGGTGTACGAGGATGCATTACAAAAGTTCTACGCATCTCTCTTCACTTTTGAGGGGGATCACATCTGTGTGTTAGTAAATAGAGTAGACATTGTGCTTGACGCTTCAACATTGGGGAAAGTTCTCCAAATTCCATGTGAAGGGATGTCTTCAGTTAAGGGTGTTTGTGGTGCTAACTTTAGGAGAGCTATCATGAAAGAGCAGGCTATTCAGTAGGGGGAACGGGTGTATAAGGTCGTACGGCCTGATCCAATAGAAATGTAAAATATGCACTGTCGAGGGTCGAATGGCGCGAATTATGCCATGGTGGAGGATCCTAACGATAAAAAGGTATTTTTGTACCAGTTTTATGATGTTAGGGGCTATAGTGGACCAATAATATAACGGAAGGTATAAGTAAACATTTTTAATAGCAAAGGGATATTTTTGACCTTTTTCTGTTAAGAGTAACATAAGGTCCCCAAGCATCAAAATGCAACAACTGAAAATTTGCAGTGTCTTGCTAGTGCTAGAAGGAAAAGGAAGTCGGGTATGTTTAGCCAAATGACAGACATCGCATGTATCTACAATCTCTTTACAACTTTCTATAGGCAATCCAAATATCTCCCTTATAGCTTATCCAGAAGCATGTGTTAGTCCTTTGTGCTAGAGAGAGACATCTACTTTTTCCTAACCTATGTTTAGATTCAGGTAGATAGATATAGGTACAATAAATTCTTCTCCTTACCAATATCCTTGACTCTCCCATTTGAGAGCTCCTGGAACAAGCAAAAATCAGGGAAGAAAATAACAAATCAATGCAGATCTCGTTGCCTTTGATACTAACTTCAAATTATATAGAAAACCAGGCTCAAATTATACGTTCCTCACGACTTGCCCTTTAGAAATTATATGGTCTCCAATATATGACACGAAGGTCACCTCTCCATTAGGCATATGTAAATTCTTGCTATAGTAAGAATCTAGTTTTTTAATATTTTGCAACTTACTTATAATTAGATATCATGTAATTACTCGCAAATATATCTATGATCCATTCCTTTTTTGCTACATTAGTCGTAAATGAGTGAATCATACCTGCCATGTTAGCCAGGGTATACTGTGGAAGGTCTTTGTTCAAGATGTTTATGATTTGATTGTATTGATCAGCAGTTGACTATGGTGGTCATGGAACCTCAGTCACAACTATTTTGTCCTCACCTTTCACTCTTCCTTCACTACGTCCTGCCACATTAGGATTGCAATTTTCCACATGTTCAACATTATAAGCTTCTGAACCACCAATTCCCCTATTTTTGTATTTGAAATTAGTAGGATATTCAATGATCTTGTAGGTCTCCTTAGTATGCCTTTTCATTTTACAGAACTCATACTATTGATTCCAATTTTTCTTTGCTCTTTGGTTCTGATAAGTTCCTCCCTTTGCTAACATAAAGGCTGTAGCTTCAGATCCTTCACTTATCACTGAGACCTTAGAGATTTTCCTTTGACTCTCTCTCGCATTTATCATTACGTATGCCTTCCTAACATTCGAAGCTGGATTAATCATGAGAATTTAACTCCTTGCTTGTTCATAAATCTCATTAAGTCCCATAGAAAATCGCATTAATTTATGTCTATTCAGATGTTCAACGAAGTCCTTGTCACAACATGGTGGAGTCATACTTTCATACTCAACCCATAGATCCTTGAGTTTGGTGAAGTAGGCTGAAACACTACTTGTCCCCTGCTGTAGAGTTGTTATTTTCTTATGTTGTTGTCTGCTGATAAACCTTAGATGCATTTACCTTATCAAAACGCTCCTTTAAATCCTCCGAAGCACGATCTACATTGTGTAACGACCCGACTGGTCATTTTTCATTTTAGAACCCCGTTCCCTTAAATAAAATTTCTCACGCTTGCTTTAGCTAATTTATAACTTGCGGGGACGGTTAGTTCGGAAGTTGGAAGAGTTTTGAGTAAAAATATATTCATTTGCTTCTTTAAGATTTCTTAAAAGACCAAGTTTGACTTTGGTCAACCTTTTGGGAAGACGGACCCGGACTCGTGATTTGACAGTCTCGGAGAGTCCGTGGGAAAATACGGGACCTGGGCGTATGTCCGGAATCGAATTCCGAGGTCCCTAGCCCGAGTAATGAATTTTTCTATGAAATTGTTAAATTGAAGTTTAAAGGAATTAAAGAAACTAAGTAACCGTTGATTCCATAGGTATCGGGCTCGGATTTTGGTTCCGAAGCTTGATACAGGTCCGTAATGTTGAAGACTTCCTCGTAAAATTTGGTGCCAATCTGAGTAGTTTAAGGGCATTTTGACCCGTTAGAAGAGAATTAAGAACTTGAAGTTCAATAGTTTCATTCATTTGGTTTTAGGGGGTGATTCCAAGATTTAGCATTGTTTTGAGTGTTCCGAGGGTTCGAGCAGGTCCGCCTCGTGATTTCAGACTTGTCGGTATGTTCAGGCGGGGCTTGGGAGCCTTGAGCATCGATCGGACGAGGCTCGAGTGAAGTTAAAATTTGGAAAAGGGAGCTGAGTTGATGCTTCTGTCATAACCTCATCTGCGGTTCTAGGACCGCAGAAGCGGTACCGCAAATGCAGTCAATCGATCGCAGAAGCGACCAAGGGCAGGCCAAGGGAAACCGCAGAAGTGGTTTCGCAAAAGCGATTCCCAGACCGCAAAAGCGGTCCAGTCGACTTAGGCCCAGACCGCAGAAGCTGGACCCAAACCGCAGAAGCGGTCCGGGCATTTTGGGCCACGTTCGCAGAAGCGATCCTATTTCCGTAGAAGCAAAAATCGCTGGGCAGTGAGCTCATTTAATTCAAACTCAAAGACCATTTATTTCATTCTTCTACACCACTTAGGCGATTTGGGGGCCTCCAAAGAGAAGATTTCAACATAGCACTTCAAGGTAAGTTACTTCCATTCATTAGTATTTAAATACATGTATATTAAGTTGATTAAACACTAAAAATTAGGTAAAAATCAAAGGGTTAGAGCTAGACCTAGGGTTTTAATAAAACTAAGATTTAATCATGAAATCTGTTATGAAATGGACTAGAAATCATATATTATTGATCCTTAGGTTGTAGAGAACAATTTTCTTCGAAAAATCTCGGAATCCGGGCACGTGGGCCCGGGGTCAGAATTTAGAAAACATGTGGAAATGATTGAAAAATTACTTAAATAGTTAGAATTCGACCTTGTAAGCTTTTATTGACTAGTTCTTACTTTATTTAACTAGTTCGGGATTGTTCGGCTTCGAAGTAAGGACTTGGGCTCATTCTTGGTAATTGGAGGTGCACGTTGGAGCGAGATGAGTCTCCTTTCTAACCTTGTAAGAGGGAATTGTCCCCATAAGATTAATAATTGAGTAATTGTTGCTAAATGTGGGGGCTATGCACTCGCTAGGTGACGAGAGTCTGTGCGTAGCTACTACTATGTTAATTATCCGGGTAGTTTAGGACCCACACCATGCTTATTTTATATAAATCTCTATATTATGTTGTTAATACGAGCGCCTGGGATATGCTAGAGACTTAAAAAGGGAATAAGAACATACTTGTATAATTGATGTGCCTTGTGTGTATACTTGATATTTCTTATTATTTGTGGATCGGGCCGATCGCCTCGGTATGAATAGATGCATCTATAGGTGCGCCGTCGACCCTCGGCAAGTGCACAGTTTATTGTTGTTGGATCGGGCCGTCGCCTCGGCATATTTGCGCCTGCTATTGTTGCTTGCCTGAGAGTTTTTAAATATTGATATCGCCTTTCATGGCCCGACATAAATTGATAAATATAACAAAAGTAAATGATTAGCTAGAGATCTAGTGGAGAGTAAGACTTTTATGCCTTGTTATAAATTGTTGATTATTAGTGTTTCTTCATGGTTTGTATAATCGCCTCAATATATTATTTGACCCCAGTGAGTATCAAGTCGACCTCTCGTCTCTACTTCTTCGAGATTAAGACGGGATACTCACTGGTTACATATTGTTTATGTACTCATACTACGCTTCTGTACTTAATTGTACAGGATTTGAGGCAGATACATCTGGTTACCAGTCCGGTGTGCGTCCTTGAGTTGGTGACAGAGACTTTCACAGTGAGCTGCTTCCTTCATATGCCGCCCAGTAGCCGGATGGGGTCTTCCTTTAATTTTGCTGTCTTTCTTTATCTCAGACAGTAGGATAGAGATATTCTTTTGTGTATTCTACTAGATGCACGTACTTGTGATACCAGGTCTTGGCACACACTTTTAGACTAATTTTGGGGTTGTATTATTATGTTATTTATCTTATCTATCACTTTCGGGTTTCGAATCCAAATTCGGATAATTATTTTATGTAAATTCCGCTAAAATTAACATAAGGAGATGGAAATATTCCGCATTGGCTTATCTGGCAACGGTATCGGGTGTCATCATGACCTATTGTGGAAATGGGTCATAACACATTGTTAGCATACACTGTTGGTACTATTTATAATGCAAAGTCAAAGATTTCTTTTTGAAAACCATTTACAACCAATAGCCATGGGTCTTTTTATTTTTCAAGTGTCCTATCTATTTCCAAGTGGCTTCTTACATAAAGCCTTGTGCCCAAATACTATTAGATAATTGGTACTCCCTCCGGTCTACAATAAGTGATTTTTTTTTGCCTTTTTTTGTGGTCCAAAATAAGTGATTTTTACATATTTCAAGAATGAATTAATTAGTTTTTACCTATATTGCCCTTGAAGTAAATAGCGTTGGAATATGTGTTAGGAGTGTTTATGTGAGATAGTAAAGGTTAGTATGGTAAATTTCATTGCTAATTAATGTTAAAAAGTGGATTACTTAATATGTGTGAAAATAGCCAAAAAGTCACTTATTTTGAACCGGAGGGAGTACATGTCAACAATTTTTACATGTGATATTGATTTAAAGCCAAGTGTTGACTGGCTTTGACAAGTGGCTATGCAAATCTACCATATGTCCTCATGCATGGAAGACTAGGTACATTTGTTAATATTGAAGCCAAATTGACTAATATATTTGGACAAGTGTTAAAAGACTCTCCATACTTGTCATACATGCAACCTCCCTAATTGCCTATAAATAGGATGGTCATTAGCCATCATATTCACTCAATTCTTAACCAAGAATTCATCTTGTTAATCATTACTTTCTTCCTACAATATTTTAATTTCTATAATAGCTATAGAAAATACCTTCATCTTCTTTTCTTTCTGGGCAACTGTTTTGTACAAATTCTAAACTTCCCGCCACGAGTGCACATGTCTGGAGGTGCTATGGAACCTTGGGAGCGACCACCTAGTCGGGCCGAAATCGCTTTCAAATTGTAAGAAAAATTTCCACGATACAGTATTTTTGATAATTTATTCTTCTTTCCTTCTTGTTCTTAGTCAATATTATCTACTCATTTTTCTCACATATACCACACTTGTCACTAATTTCCCTTGAAAGAGCTCATTATTCATCATAGGACAATAGCATTGCTTTGATTCCATTGATGACCTAAATCTTTCTCGAAATTCTCTCTTTTTAAGGTCTCATCGATTAACCCTAGTTTTGTTTTTCAGTAGATGAATTCTCATCGTGTGTCTCCAAATTGAGTAGTTTTCATATGGCCAAATATATGTGCAGACCCTTAAACTTGTCCATTTATTTGATTTAAACACTTAAACTTGCGATAGTACCTATTGAACACTAATACTTGAGCTAATCTGTATCAATTGAGCACATTTTTGGCAGCCTGTTGTAATATATGAGCGCGTGATTCTCACGCACAGTTGACTCGGCAAAAACGAATGATGAAATGACACATGGCAATAAGTATAATAAAATAAAATAAATACTTCTTCCCTTCCATTGTCTTCTTCGTCTGACCCATGGTCACCGAACCCCAAAATACTGAATACATGCTGATTTTGTCAGATTCTTCCATCTATAGCTCATCTAGAGGACGTCTGCTTCATTCGAAGGCGAAAATCATCAAACAAGAAGGCAATTGAATAATTGAATTGATATAAAAAAGCTGCTTACTGCTTATGATATTTTTTTATCTTTCAAAAAGCTTCTCTCTTTTTTGAGCTTGTGGCTAAGCAAGGAGGAATATTATGCAAGATTTGCTTGGTTCTCTGTTTTGCTAGATGTCTATGGATTTTAATGGCAGAATAAATGAAAGTTTTGATATTGTTTATATTTAAACTAGGTTCTTCAGTTGAGGTAGTTTATTAGTAATTTTGATTTTGCAAGAACAATGATTCTTAAAAATGGATTTTAATTGTTTAGGTACCAATGAATTTGAATTTAACATGGGTTTAAAAATGAAAAACACAACAACGGAAAGAGGACTAAAAAGTGGAAACCATGAATTTTGTGGAGAACCAGAGGGCATCGGAACGCCCTTTCTGAGAAGGAGAAAGAGCATCAATAAATTCTGTGGAAAAGAAAAGGAGAAAAAGCAAAAGGGGATGGACTACCCATTTTTTAGACACCAAACGCGCTCAAAGAGAGTAAAGAATGCATGCTTTGCCAAGTCAGCAAAATGTGCTCAATTGATACATATTAGCTCAAGCATAAGTGTTTAATAGGTATTATACAAGTTTAAGTGTCTAAATGAAATAAATGGACAAGTTTAAGGACCATTTGGCCTTTACATATCCAACCAGTTAAATAGAGGCAATCGGTGCTCCAGTCATGTCTGAAGGGTGAAGAGCACAACACGTGATTAATGTGATCAAATTCAGTTTTCGCCATTATTGAATCCCTAAACCTCAACACAGAACTAAGATAAAATTAGCTATTGAATCGTTGAATTTTGCTCACAATAATAGCCCTCGTACTGATACCATGTCAAATTGAGATAGATTGACGATGGTGAAGTCTAACCAGATTGGGATAAAATTTCATGAAGAAGCATTTGGCGAATATCTGAAAATGAGAAATAGAAATTACACTTTACATCTGTACACCTCTACTCTATTTATATTACGTAATTATAACTAATTACTGTAAGAATTGAAATAATCTAACTCCTACTTGTCTATTTATAAAACTACCCCTCGCTCTAAGTGATTCCTACTTCAACAGTATTCACAATATTTGTTAGGAAAAAATGCATAACCAAAAACTTATGACTTTAATGTTACTCCTTTTCCATGCCTTTAAGGAATTTAAGGCTCCAGCCCGTTGTTGCTAGCATTGTGGCGGAATTCCTCCGAAAACCTGACTAGAATTCCTATGATACTATTTAGAAATAATGGAAATATTGTTCAATCTAATCAACCGAAGACTTTTCTCCTAGAGCAAACAAAACTGGATTTTCCTTCTTCTGAAGCTGATACGAAAACAATACTACAACAAATTGTTCCCGCTTCAAACAAAAAAATTATTATATTAAATTTATGATGTCTACTTTTCGATAACTGTATCAGTATCATGTAAATAATCCCAATTCATCAAGAGTTATTTGAAGCTGAACATATATATATATCGTAAAAGATGACCTAAATTTGTTCATGGCTAATCTTGGAGCCAAAGAATTCTAGCTTGGAGCCAAAAGCATAAAAGTATCTGCTTTTATTCTTTTTTCTTTACTTGGGGACCAAGTAGGTCATCTTACTTCATTTGAAACATCCCATGTTTTGATTAGAAGCTCACTTTGAGTATTCTTGTAATAGAGAGTTTTATTGTATTCCATAGAGTTAGTGTTAGGAAACATTTTGAGTGAACCTCTTCCTTGTGAGTGATTATTGCGAGGTTATTCTCTTGGGATATATTTTGGGATGATTAGAGTTTCATCTCTAATTTTGTACTCTCTTTTGTGTGCGCAGATTATTATAGTGAAATTGCTTCTCTCCACTTGTAAACGTAGGCTACCTTAACAGAACCACGTTAAATTTGTACCTCCTTTATATGCTTTAATTGCAGTTATTTTCAACTTGCATAGTAATTGTTATTGTCATTATAACGTCGCTTGGCTAAATTCCGCACTACCCGAATTTCCGATCCTGACAAATTGGTATCATAGCCGGATCTAACCAGGTTAGTTTAAGGAGCCAATATGACTCTAACAAAGAATTATGTTGAGAAATTTGATCGAAGTACAAACTTTGGGATATGGCAATTAAAGATGAAAGCTATCCTAATTCAGGATGGCTTAGAGTTGCAAGGAAAGGAGAAAAATCGGATAAAATGACGGACGAGAAATTTGCTATCATAGACAAAAAAGCAAAATTAGGTATTATCTTAAATCTCTAAAATGAGGTTTTTGAAAACCTTGTATATGAAGAGAATGGTAGGAAATAGACTTTACTTGAACCAGACGCTTTATACAATTCGTATGGGTAAAGGTACCTCTATTCTCTCTCATGTTGACATCTTTAATTCCATTCTTATGGATTTGAGTAATATAGATGCTAAAATTAAAGATGAGGAAATGTCATATTACTACTCTGTCCTCTACCCCATCTTTTAAGCATATAAGAGATAATATGCTTTATGCAAAAGATAATATCTCTTATAAAGATATTAAATCTATCTTAAAATCGAAAGAACAAATAGATAGTGATATTACTGGGGAAGCTAGTATAACTCAAGTGGAAGTTGGCTTGTTTGTTAGGGGTAAATCCGACTCAACATCCAGATACAATATTTTATAGTGTCGCTACTGTCATAAGAAAGGTCACATTATCTCCGAATGCTATAAGTTGAAAAATAAAGAAAAGCATAAGGAAAGAAAAAATGAACACAGAGATACTGACACCGCCGAAGCTAGTTTAGCAACTGATGAGATTGAGGGAACTATATTTTTAGCTACTGAAACTAGTTTCAAATCTGATAATGACTGAATTTTAGATTCCGGTTGTTCGTATCATATGTGTCCCAACAGGGGCTTATTTTCTACATATAATTCGGTTGAAGGTGGAATTGTCCAATTGGGTAACAATGCTACTTGTAACGTTATTGGTAAAGGTACAATTCGGATTAAAATGCATGATGGTGTGGTGAGAACTCTCACCGATGTTTGATATGTTCCTGAGTTGAAGAAAAATCTCATTTCTTTGGGCACTTTAGAATCTCTTGGGTGCAAATTCACTGGTGAAGGTGGAGTTCTGAAAATTTTTCAAGGTGCTCTTGTGATCATGAAAGCACACAGATCTGGTTTATTGTATTCTTTATTGGGATCTACTGTTATAGGCACTAATACAGTTTCAATATCAGACAACTTATCTGATTTTGATGGCATTGAATTTTGACATAAGCCCATTGGGGCTTTTTTGGAGGTGGAATAAAATAACTATATCATCCAATTTAGGCCAAGGTGGAGATTTGTAAGACATGGCCTAAATTTGTTCATGGCTAATCTTGGAGCCAAAAAATTCTAGCTTGGAGACAAAGCATAAATGTATTTTCTTTTATTCTTTTTCTTTACTTGGGGACCAAGAACTTTGCCCTATAAATATAGGTCATCTTACTTCATTTGAAACATCCCATGTTTTGATTGGAAGCTCACTTTGAGTATTCTTGTAATAGAGAGTTTTATTGTATTCCATAGAGTTAGTGTTGGGAAACACTTTGAGTGAACCTCTTCCTTGTGAGTGATTATTGCGAGGTTATTCTCTTAGGATATATTTTTGGATAATTAGAGTTTCATCTCTAATTTTGTACTCTCTTTTGTGTGCCGATTATGATAGTGAAATTGCTCCTCTCCACTTGTGGACGTAGGTCACCTTGACCGAACCACGTTAAATTTGTGCCTCCTTTATATGCTTTAATTGTAATTATTTACAACTTGCATTGTAATTATTATTGTCATTATAAGTTCGTTTGGCTAAATTCCGCAGTACCCGAATTCCTGACATATATTAATATCATAACGATCACCTGAAAAATAGCAGGGTGTATTTTCTCTGCCTCTAGTTAAGGATTGGACTAAGAATTATTCTTGAGTCTCAGGTGGTCGGGTTCCACAAAACATTTAATTTGTTAGAAGGAGAAAGTACAAAAAATAAGTCAAATTCACAAATCCTTTATTCATTGAGATTGAATGATGAGTTATTGGAAGATGCTCAATTTTTTTGGCAATAAAACATCGATCACTGAACTATTAGTCTATTAGCCAAAATTAAACTACAGCACTGAGCTATCAGTGCTAGCAAAAAACTTCCATTAAGAATCAAAACATTAACAAGTCATATCATGATATTGTTTTTGATAGGTTCATCGAAACTCTATCACATGAACTGCACATGCATGCTTTTATCATCGAAAACGTACTCGAAACCAACAAAAATCCAACATACGGTTGAAAAGAAGAAATCCAAAGTTTATTGTTCCATTACCAGGTTTGTTGAGAGTACTGTTATATTTATATTATATTTGTATGTTTGTATAGATGCTGAGTCAGCATCTCACTTTAATCTTTTAGTATTTTTGTATATATGTACTGAACAGTGTCATTTGAATACATTCAATATATCATTTTTCAGATAACCGACTTATTCTTCTCTCCATCTCCTCTCTCTCTTCGAGAGACTTCCATAACCTCCATTGGAGGTAACTCGGAGCTCTCTCCTCGCTTAATCTTCTCATGGTATCAGAGCGGAGGTCCGATCAAAGATCACGCATCATATCTCTCTACTGTTTTCAGTTGATTCAAATGGTTTAGGGTTTTATCCAACCTCCTTTGATAATCACGATTTGGGGAAATCTAGATCGAGCACATTCAGTGACGATTCATTAGTGGACTAAAGAAATCTCAGCTGTACAAAGAATATTCCGACTGTTATTCACAAATTTCTCATAAAATCTTCATGGCGGTCACAGATCAAGTTGATGAAGCGACCACAACCACAACAACAACGACGATGCAGACAACAATTGATGTTGTGAGTCCTCTGTACATACACCCTTCCGATAGCCCAGGATCGAGTCTAGTTCCGGTGCCTTTTGATGGGATTGGATATCGTTCCTGGAGGAGGAGTGTGCTCAGAGCCCTTTCGGTGAAGAACAAGTTAGGGTTTATTACTGGAGATACTGAAAAATCTCTTGTGACTTCTCCACTCTTTCGCTAATGGGAAAGGTGCGATGATATAGTCACCTCGTGGATTCTGAACTCCCTGTCGAGAGATATAGCTGACAGTGTTGAGTACGTGAACGATTTCGTCGAGTTGTAGAAAGAGCTTCAGGATCGATATGATCAGACGAATGGGGCCAAACTATATCAAATTCAGAAGGAAATCAACGACTTGAGTCGGGGAGTGCTTGACATTACTGGCTATTACACGGAAATAAAAAAACTCTGGGAGGAATTAAATACTCTTAATGTTAGAGCTCATTGCAGTTGTATATGCACTTGTGGAGCAAAGGAGAACATGCATAAGGCAGAGCAAGATAGGAGACTCATACAATTTTTAATGGGACTTAATGAAGTATATACGGTTGTTCGAGGAAGTATACTCATGATGAATCCATTGACAAATATGGCACAGGCATTTGCCCTTCTAGTACAAGAAGAGAAACAGAGGGAGTTTAGGCCTAGAAACCAACTGGATATTGAGTCCACAGCACTGAATGCAAATCTGGGAGGAAGGAATTTCAAAACAAATTATTCTACTGGGACTGGAAACCAAGGTGTGAACAACAGGACTCGACCTTTCTGTGATTATTGCAAGCGACAAGGTCACACTAAGGACAAATGCTATAAACTCTATGGTTATCCTCAAAGCATCAATCAAGGACCACAACAATAGTATAAACAAGGTGCACAAGGGTACAACAACAATACAAGGTCCAATAAGGGAAGAAATGTTACAGCAAATGCAGTCACACGAGTTGAAAAAGAAGAAAAACTGGAGCCCCAAGGAGAAAGTCAAAGCCAAAATGTCAACCTTACAAAGGAGCAGTATGGACAGATTGTTAGCCTATTGCAGCATTTTCAGATGGGAAGCATTGGAGAAGGTCTAGCTAGTGTAAACATGGTTGGGGAAGCGTCAATGAATTTTGCAGGTATGATTGCTTGCACTTCTTCAATTGACTTTGACAATCCATCATGTAGATGCTTTAATGCAAAGGCTGATGTCACGACCCTAGTTCACCAATTGTGAACACGTCATGACGGCACCTAGTCTTCGCGACCAGGTAAGCCTAACACCTTACGGAAGTAATAATATTTGCGGAAATTATAATCAAAACTAAATAACAGGAATAATATATATAATTGCCTCCTGGCACATACACTTTAACACTTAGCATTCTGAAACTATCCCAAAGACCCGGAAACCCACGAGCAACACAGGCTAAAAAAATCATAAGATACAGCTCTAATATCCGGAAATGTGTACAACAACTGAATACATGAAATGGAACTGCTAACTACAAGATAGAGTAGAAGGAGACTCTTCGGTCTGCGGATGCAGCAGATGACCTCAAGTCTCCGAATATAGCGCCTGGATCACTGATAATGCGCTCGCCCAGAAGTACCTGGATCTGCACATGAAAAACATGCGCAGGAAGGGCATGAGTACACCACGGCGGTACTCAGTAAGTGCCAAGCCTAACCTCGGTTGGGTAGTGATGAGGAAGGTCAGGGCCCTACTGAGGTAAAACATAATAATCAATATGATAATGAGGAGACAATATGAGTATAATCGCAACAGAAATCCAACAAGAAAATAAGTAAAACAGTAACATAGAACAACACAATCAGTGAATAGAGGTATAAATCACAACTAGATATTTAACATCGAGGATCTCCTGGTATCCCGAGAATCACTTGGTATCCTCAA
>MU678584.1:112397-140583 GCA_026770625.1 Nicotiana glauca
GGCCCTCCTGCCCTCCACTGTCTACCACCTTAGACCGCCGTCGGAAATCGCCTCACGGCGGCGGCCGGCCACCAAACACCTCCAATTTTACACCACGGATTCCCCTCAGTCTCCTCTTTCCAAACCCCCAAACCCCATCCCTCAAATCCTAGCCGAGCTTCTCGAATTTTAAATCAAATAAATCGAACAAAACCTTAAATCACCCAAATCCGACCAAACCAACACCCCAAAACCCCCGTCTCTCCCTCAGTACAAATCCCTACTTAGTCTCCTTCAAACACCCCCGGAGCTCCTCGAATTTCAAATCTTAGAAGTGGCAGAACCCTAGAAGTCTGATTTGCTCAAGTTCTTCCCAATTTCCTTTGTTCAAAGTTTGATTCGAGGTACGAAATAATGTGCTCGTTTGTTCTTGATGAAGAACAAACGTTCACATCATTCTGGGGCTCGAATCGAAGTCCAGCTTTGTTCAACCTTGCATAATGTAAGTTTTTCTTTTCTTTATTGTCTGATTTCTTTGTTATAAAAATTAGTTTAAGCCTAGTTTCTTTTAATAATTCACCATCAGTGCTCTAGGATTTTTTTTTTTTTTGGTTTTAAGTCTTTGATTGCTTTTTTATCAATTCAAGCTTATTGTTGATTAATTTTTTATCATTCTCTTAGATTCATGTTACTGGTATCTTTCAACTCTTTTTTAGTTAATTCAAGATTGAAATAGGTTGTTTTGATTTTGTTAATTAAAGAGCTATTTGGTTATAGCTGGAATAGGCTAGATTTTTGTCTAACTATGGTTACTTCTTGACCAAGTTATCAGGGTAAAAGGGGTTGGTTTTAGTTTGATAATTTTCAGAAGTGGAAAAGGGTAGTCTAGGTATTTCAGAATCAGAGAATCTTTAGTAATTGAAATTGAAAAAACCACTAGAAGCACCTAGAAGGCGTTCTAATTGGAATTTTAGAATTGTAGTTGAGTGACTTGGGTAGCATGTCAGTAAATAAGGGGGTTTCTAAGCTTAAAAAACAAGAAATAAAAAGGACTGAAATGCAAAAATAAAACCTGCAATGCTGCCCTAATTGTTGGCCTATAAAGACACCATTTCTTGCCTTAGAGGGCAAGGTTTTAAGAGCTGAAACAATCCAGAAATATAGAAAATTGATAGATTATTACCTGATAACAAGTTTGAGTATAAAAATTAGGAAAATACCAAAGATGCTACTGTTTCATTGGAAACCCTTTGAAACTTCTTGTGGTGTTCACTCTAGGACAGGTTTTGAGCAATTAATAGTTAGAAATGAGGTGAAGTCTTGCTGATATTCAAGCTTTTGGGATCAGTTTTTGGTTGAAGTTTGATTTTGAACTTTGGGTGATATTATTTGAATTCAAATTTGGTTTTAAGTGGTCTTTTCTCACTCATTGCTGGGCTTTTATTGCTGCTGATACCTGTTTCCTGTTGTTGATAACACTGCTGATCCCCTTTCATTTTTACTGTGCTTTGTTTCCCAGGTAATCTCACTTTCTCGTGTATGAAAAAGGATGAACATGAAGTTTGATGTATTCAAAATGTGATTTTTAACAGCATATTAGTATGCCTGATGTTATTGTTTTTAAAAGCACCTGATTCAGCTTATTTTCCTTATTTCTCTTACTGTTTTATTTAGAATATGGACTAACGTAGCAATATGACTTGTAATTCATCTTGCTGATTATTAATGTGTATGAAGGGTCGTGACAAATGTTGGTTAAGGTTCAGAAGTATGTGTGTATTTGTAATGTTTAGCTAGTCATTTTTCTTAATAATATGTAAGGTATCCTTTGTAGTCACTACTATTGAGAGAAGCATATCTTCATTGTTATCATGTCCAGTCCTAATATCACTTATTTGATTTAGATTGGTGTCTTACTGTTTTAAGTTGAGGATAGGTTAGCATTTACCATCCTATTTCACAAATGTTGTCAGCTTATATGGAGTGTTGGTCAGCCTAATAGATGAGAAGCCTTTAAGTTTTACTACATTCTTAAACTGAGATATTGAAAGCTTTATCATCAATGTTTTTGTGGCAATTAGTATAATTGTTAGCTTAGCCATCTATATCATAGACCTTGATTGTATTTTAAGTTTCTCAGATTATTTGGTAGAATTTTGAGTTATTACTAGATTTGGTATGTTTAAGCTTCAATGGTTATTAATTTGCACTTGGGCTCGCTGATGGCCCGAGCCTTGAAATTCAAATCTGGATCTCCGCGTTATCTGGGCCCTTGATTGTTAGCCCAAATTTGACATAGAGTAATACTCTATAATTTCTCTGAGATTCGGATATTGGACTCACCTGGAGCCCAATATTTTATACATCAGGTCCTCAGCAATTTGTTCGCTATTATGTGGGCTCATTCTGGGCCTATGAATCAGGTTACTTTTTTAAAAAAAAATAAAATAAAAGGCTTTCTTCTTTACCTCTGAATGAAAATTTCGATAGGCCTTGGGCCTGTCAGTGGGCTTGGCAGCTTTGAATAAATAATAAGGTTAAGTCTAGGTGTTTTAAAATGATTAATATTCGTAGTAAGCCTTTAGGACCGTTTAAAAATACGATTGTGGTTGCGTATACGTTCGCGTAACATGACCATGATCCTAAATTAATTTGGAGTATGCGTTCGCGCAACTTCGATCAACCTTCCTTAATAATAAAATAAGTTACAAGTTTTAATTATTTTTAGTCTACATAGTTCATTAAACCATATATGGCCCCCTATAAATTGCGTAGATGTAAAATTGATTAAATTTCATTGCCTATCATTTAAGGCCATTTAAAATACTAGTACGGTTGTGTATACGTCCGCGTAACACAATTACGCTTCTAAAAAAATAAAACCGAAGCAAGCGTTCGCGCAACTTCGGCCCAAACACGCTTAATGATAATTAAGCGTTATTAATGGTGGACACGTTCGCGTGACATAATTTTTGACGCGCCAAACAAGCGGGTATATGTACGCGTAACCCATTTCAAGATAATTTTCTTAACTAAAAGTGTTGAAAGAAGCAAAAGCACATAGGTTTTTTTAAAATCATTAATTAAACAATTTCATAAGCCAAGTATTATCAAAGCGACCGTGCTAGAACCACGGAACTCAAGAGTGCCTAACACCTTCTCCCGGGTTAACAGAATTCCTTACCCGAATTTATGGTTCGCAGACTGTAATAACAAAGTCATTATTTTCCTCGATTCGGGATTTAAACCGGTGACTTGGGACACCATAAATATCCCAAGTGGAGACTCTGATTTTTTTTAAATAATCCTGTTTTGATTGTCACTTCAAGTTGGAAATAACTCCCTTTATTACACCCTTCCGGAGGTGTAGTAAGAAAAAGTAGGTGTGACAGCTCTGGCGACTCTGCTGAGGACAAGAACCCAGAACGTTTGTTCGGGGTTCAAGAATTCGAGCTTGTTTCATGATTTTTATTTTGCTTATTTATTGTTGATATTATTGTATTTAGTGAACCTTTGTGTTAAATGCTACCTGTTTACTACTTTAATATTGTTGAATTGTATATAATTGTCTTCTTACGCCACCCCATCTTTGTCTTCTGAAAATGGTGCATACGTTCGCGTAACCCGCTTTTCTGTAGAAAATATACCAAATATAGCGAGGCAGGGCAAGCGACAAGGCCGGGCAGACTTTAGTGCTCCCGATACGTCGCCCCCTTCTCAGCCCCAGTCGTCCGCTCGGGTACCCAAGTCTAGACCAAAACCCCAGGTTTTTAAACCTAGAAGAACACAACCTCATGCCAGATCCCTAGTAGGAGTGCTTGTTTGCACCACGTGCATTTTGACTTAAGGGACTCAACACAGGGGTTGGGGCCATCTAGGACAGGTGTACCCAAAATAACAGACCATCATGATGCATTCTATGTGTTACGTGAGCATTTATTTGTTTTGACTTGCATGTTGACCGGCTAAATAAGAAAAGAAAAAGTGAGGAAAAACAAAGAGGAGGGAAAAAGAGAAAGAAGAAGACCAAGAGTGGGGTAGGAAAGAAGTAAACCCGGTTCTAAAGAAAAACACAATACTTGAAAATACCCCGAAACTCTGCCTAATTTTTACAAAAAAATAGTCATTTTAAAAGTCAAAATTGCCCGAACTACACTGGTTTGATTCTCATCGGATGTGAGATACATAGGCAACCCTCATCGGGTCCAACCTCCATTTTAACAAAATAGCCAAAAATACCGAAATTTTAATTTTTTGTCACAAATAAGTCGGGTGATGCCATTCTTGTTGTAAAATAAGCCGAATGTCCCCAAAAGGACGTCAGAAGGCTGTTTTTGCAAGAACAACCACCCTGAGTCATTTTTAAACGGTTAGTAGGCACAGCCTTAAAATCTCCCTCCCGGAAGTGCTGAAAAGTCGTATCTGCAAAACCGAGTCGTTGTTTTCTTAAATAAAAAGTTTGAAAAATAGTCAGTTTTTATTTTAGGACAAAATGAGTCTTTAAGTCACTTTAAATTGCCACTTTTCCCTTTTAGGTCAAAATAAGTCATTAAATTAATTAAATAAATGTGCAAAATGAGCACAGTCGACATTGGAACCTTCTCAGTCCTGAGTGAGATCTCTTTAAAGCTTCACATGTGGTGGAATGACCTATGAAAGGGTAGCAGAGAAATGGTGGTAAAGGTTCTAGGCGGTCTTGTCGGGTTATTGAACTTTAAGCCGAGACTGGATATTATTGAAGCATTGATACCTTTTTGGGACCCAACCCGCAACGTGTTCCAGTTCTCGGATTTCGAGCTTACACCCACCTTAGAAGAGATGGCAGGATATGCGGGTATTAACGGAAACCTCAGGGGTTGATATCCATTGGCACCGAGACCAGTAACCCTTCACAGATTTTTGGATTTATTGAGCATCAGCCGGGATATTCGGGACAAGAATTTATCGGAAGGATATTGCACTCTCCATTTCTTGTACCACTGATATGGCAACCCGAGAGGTTTTGAGGAGACCAACACTAGTTTAACACACGCTGAAAACAAAGATAAGTGGGAGGTACGCAGGGGTTTAGCCTTCATGGTAGCTTTTTTGGGAGTCATGATCTGTCCCCGAAAAGATGGTCACATAGATATTGGCCTCGTAAGAATGTTAGATGTTGCAATAAAGAAGTCCAATAGAACGGTAGTTCCTCTAATTGTGGCTGAAATGTATCGATCTTTGACCAAATGCCGAGAAGGGGAAAAATTCTTTCAGGGATGCAATATGTTGCTACAGCTATGGATACAAGAGCACTTACGCCACCGGACTGGGTACATGAACTATGGTTTAATCGGGTTGAGCTGTATTGACGAATTTAAAACCCGAGTAACAGGTATTGAGTTCCCAGAGGGTACCGAGGCTTGGTTATCATGTCTGAGATCTTTAACTGCTGACAAAATTGAGCGGGCTTTCGGATGGCTTCCCGTTACTGAGGCAGTATGCACCTCAGCTGAAGTACCTTACATTCTTTTGATGGGTATTCGGAGCATCCAACCTTATGCTCCCTACCGGGTCTTGCGGCAACTAGGGAGATTCCAAACCGTTCATAACGATGAACATCTAAGAAAATAAGTCATTGAATTAGGTCCTAAAGCTGTCTTTCCGGAAGGAAAAATCCGCTAGATATGGAATGAATGTAGATATCTTGAGCCTAAAACCATAGTGCGGGATCGGGCTAGAGGCGAGGTAGAACCAAAATACTTGGTCCGGTTTGGCAAAAGATTTCAAATTCCTGAGAGACCCACCAAAAGGCCACATGTCTAACAATTTACTGACGGAGCCCAAGTACAATGGGATTGGCTAGCCAAAGAAAGGGAATACCGAGCCAGAATAGGGGAGCTGGAGCAGCAAGTCCAAAATCCTCAATTTGAAAAGAGTGTGCAAGTTGCAGCTGATGAAGGTGATAAGAAGAAATTGATTCAAGAAAATGAGGTTCTTAAAGCTCAGATCCAACAAATGAAAATAGCTGCTAAAAATCAAGAAAGGAGTCGGTCCGATGAGAGGTTGATAAAAGGAATGAAGAAGCAAGTCTTAGAGTGCCAGGAAGAGTTGGAGAAATCTGAAGGGAGTATGGCAAAAATCTGGACACAGTGGACAAAGAAGACAGAGGAGAGGTCCCAAATTGTGCAAAAAATGAAAAGAAATTATGAGGGAACCATTGCTAATCTGAGAAGAAAAATGAACACCCTTGAAGATAAGGCAGCCAAGAAGGATAAGGACTTTCAGGCTGAGAGGGAACAATGCTATAGGCTAATCGCCGAGATGGAGAAAGAAATAAAGTTGTTGCAAGACCATCACTTCCATGACTCCCAGGTGTTAGAGGCTCGCAACCAGCAGATAAGCCGACTACTTCAGGAAAAGGGTCGGATCAGAGAAATAATTAGAGCCATTGCGAATTATATTGTCATGAAATGTCAGGCAGGCGAAAGAATGAGTTGCACTACCTTCTTTGCTACGGTGATGACTTTTGTTCGGCAAGTTATGAATGATTTGGAGCAGTTACAAGGGGGTCTTGCACGTAGGCCCGTGGCGATGCTGAATGATGCCTCGCGGGCCCCAAGATTTGAAGATTTAATGTATTCTTAGTTATCGAGTATGTTTTTTGTTATTTTGAGCCCGTTTTGTAATTTTCCTTTTTAAGAAAAACAAATAGTCTAAATCTTTGTAATCAAAGTTTTATTAATGAAAAATTAAAAAAAAATCCCAAAAAATTATTTCCTTATTTTGTATTTATTTGCAAGCATTACGCTTGGTCTGATTCATGCGAGGCCATGATACGTAGGCAATCTCCATAAGATTCGACCGTATCCCTGAAAAAAAGAGGAAGGAAAAATAGAAGGAAACAAGAGAGGAAAAGAAATGCAAAAAGAGAAAATAAGGAATTGAGAGAAAAACCATGGCAAAAGAAAAGGGAAAAGAAGAAAATAAAAAACAGAGGGAAAAGAAAAATGAGAGAAAAACCAGGAAGAGAAAGAGAAAAGCAAGAAAAACAAAGAGTGGAAATCAAAAAGAAAAGAAAATAGAAAATAAAAGTCGGGATGACGCATACAACCATTGCAAACATGTAGACATCCGTTTAACTATATAGGTGCATCACACCCCAATGTGTGATTACTTACCCGTTACTTGTCTCAAACTAACCGTTTGTTGCTGTCATATCCAGCTTAGCTTTTAGAAACGGTGGTTGGTTTTTGGTAAGCTAGCATCGCATTGATAGTTTACCAGATCAAAAGAAAGTACAGAAATATCGTCTGAAATGACTTTTCCACCAGTACTTATCACTGAAGACAGCCCCATCTCAGGGATCCCGGCCTCCGAGTCTGCCATAGCTGAAGAAAACCGGATATTATGTCTCCGAGTTATGGAGATGTGGGATGCATGGACTAATGGCAGGGAGCCCCCAAGTGCTATCCCTAGCTTTCCTGAATGCTCCCTAGAACCGAGGGTACTTCTAACATCCCCATCAGTCACCCGAATACCCCTTTTGGACAACCTACCATGTCTGCTCACTTTATAGGAACACCTTCTGAGGTACGCCCCCAGGTGTTCACATCAGGAGCAGCCCCCAATATTTTAACCGCTCCACCATGCTCCGCCACCACACAACCTTCACTACCTAGGCCCACTTTTGATCCCTCGGCATTCACTTTCCAAAATCCCATCTTTCAAGCGGATCCTCCTCAATTTCCCACATACACTTACTCCCAACCACCCCCGTTTGAGCTTACACCTAGACAAGACAAAACTCCGAAAGCGCCTGAGCAGGATGAGATGGCAAAAAGGATGAGGAGTTTAGAGCAGAGTCTGAAAAATATGCAAGGTTTAAGCGGGCAGAAGAGTGTTTCTTATAATGATCTGTGCATGTTCCCTCACGTGCACCTGCCCATGGGATTCAAAACGCAGAAGTTTGAGAAATATGATGGGCATGGTAACCCTATTTCTCACCTTAAAATGTATTGCAACCAATTGCGTGGGGCTGGCGGAAAAGAAGAGTTGTTAATGGCTTACTTCAGAGAAAGCTTGGTGGGCATAGATTCAGAATGGTATATGGATTAGGACATATCTCTATGGCACATTTGGGACGATCTTACTAGATATTTTGTTCGACAATTTCAATACAACATAGACATTGCATCAAACAGGAACTCCTTGGCGAATCTAAAGAAAAACTCTTCAGAAAGTTTTCGAGAATATGCAATTAAGTGGCGCGAGCAAGTATCAAGGGTGAAACCCCCAATGGATTAAGTGGAAATGGTCACCGTATTTCTTCAGTCCCAAGAAGCCGATTACTTCCAACACATGATGTCGGCTATGGGCAAACCTTTTGCAGAGGCAATCAAGATTGGTGAGATAGTAGAGAATGGTTTGAAAATGGGTAGAATCTTGAGTTAGTTAGCCATCAGAGCAACCTTCCAAGCCATTCAAGGCGGGCCTGGAGGAATGGCTAAAGGAAAGAAGAAAGAGGAAATGTCTATGGCAGCATCAGGGGCAAGGAGGCATCGCGCTCCCAAACCCATATTTTCTGAAAGAGCCCCTCAACATTACTACCCTCATCATGATATGGCTTATGATCCTCCAACTTATGCGGTCATGAACGCTCAACCCTTTGCCCAGCCGCATCCACATGCCAATAGAAATCAAACTCCATTCCCAAGAAATCAGCCTCCCCACTAGAACCACTATAATCCTCGACCTTCGCAGAATAACTTCCTTCCTCGGGAACCACCAAGGAGACCAAACTTTACACCAATCGGTGAACCCTACTCCAATCTGTTCCCGAAGCTTGTTCAAATGAATTTGCTGCAGCCCATACCTCCAAACAGGTAAAACCCAGAATCACCATCCTATCAGCGGGGCATCCAATGTGCTTATCACTCAGGATCTGAGGGGCATGATACAAAAAACTATTGGACATTAAAAAAAGCCGTGGAAGACTTGATAGAGCAGGGGAAGATAATGTTGAGGGACGAGGAGGTCCCAAATATGACCAACAATCCTTTGCCAGCCCACAATAATGGACCTGTGATTGGGATGATCTGTGAGGATAAAGAGTTCGATCCGGCATTAAAGGCCATCATTGCTATTGCTAACGCAGAAAGAAAGCCAAAAGTGGCCCCAAAGAAAGATAAAGGAGAGAAGAAAAACAAATTCACCAGGACAGAGCCAGAAAAGAAAGCTGAAACTAGAACAGAAGCGATACCTCCCAAAGATGGAATTCTTTATGTCCCGCGAGGCCGTCAAGAAAAGAAGCTGATGATAAGCCCTCCACGGAAATTGGAATTGAAAAAGGGAACATAAGTGTACGTACCCAAGCAAGCCTATGTGGTGCGGGAAACAATCAAACCACCTCAGCTGAGTGAGCTAGTGGTTATTGAATGCGTACCACGGAAGCCTATGACCAACCCTGCTGCAATACCATGGAACTATCATGAGACGGTGGTTACGTATAAAGGGAAAGAGATCTTGGGAGAGCTTTCTGAAAATGTTCCTACTGAAAAGTACTCGAACATAGAAGAGGTAAACAAAGGTACCAAAAGGCATTTCCCGCCTAAGAAACATGTAAGTGCTGAGGAAGCAGAGGTTTTCTTTCAAAAGATGAAAATGGCTGACTATGAGGTGGTCGATCAGTTGCGAAAATGTCCTGAGCAAGTGTCTTTACTGCCATTATTGTTGAAATCCCTTGAGCATCAAAAGGTGTTAATGAAAACTTTGAATAAAGCCTACGTACCATTCGAAACTTCGGAGGAACAACTTGAAAGAATGGCGGAAAGGTTCTTTGTTGTCAATCAAATCTCATTCAGCAAAAATGACTTGCCTCCAGAGGGAGCTGCTCACAACAAAGCTTTGCACTTGACTGTCAAGTGTGAGGGATATTATGTTAAGCAATTCATGGTAGACGGAGGCTCGGGTGTTGACATTTGCCCACTCTCCATACTTTAGATAATGGAAATCGGTACTGGAAGGATTCATCCCAATAATGTCTGTGTAAGAGCCTTTGACGGCATCAAAAAAGATACCATCGGGGAAATTGACCTAATCTTGACCATCGGACCGGTGGATTTCGAGATGACATTCCAAGTGCTGGATATGGATATATCTTATAATTTTCTTCTGGGAAGGCTTTGGATCCATGGCGCTGGAGTTGTGCCTTCTACCCTCCACCAAATGGTAAAATTCAAATATGAGGATCAGGAAATCGTGGTCCATGGAGAAGATGAACAGTCGATCTATCGAGACCCATCTGTCCCATGCTTAGAAGCCAGGGAGGGTAGTGAGCACATAGTCTACCAAGCATTTGAAGTGGTGGTGGCAGATCAGCATGAAGAAGGAACCCTTTGCCCTCAACCTTTCCTATCCAATGCCTCGATTATGGTGGCAAAGGACATGATCAGATACGGTTTCAAGCCGGGAAAAGGAATTGGAAAGTCTCTGCAAGGCATATCTGAGCTGGTGACTTTGCCTACGACCGAAAAGTTCTTCGGGATAGATTTCCACCCTACCCCAGAGTATGTAAAATGGGCAGATGAGAGAAAGAAGGAAGGATGGGTCTTGCCACAGCCATTGCCACATTTGTATGAAACCTTTGTCAAGCTGAAATACAGTGAAGAGGAAGACGATGAGGTTTTCACGGCTGAAGAAATTGAAGAAATATGTGGGGCAATGAGAAACGTACTCTGCGAAACCCACATGGTTCAGCCAGGAGAAGGCACTAGCACCGCTGAGGTGTTATACATGGGACCAAGCGCCAAGCTTCAAAATTGGAAAGCTACGCCATTTTCGATCAGGCGGGAGTCCCGGTAGACCTGTTCTGCTACTTTTTCTGCATCCCGAGTTATTCCAGGGTGTAACTCAGATGTTTTTTTTAGTTTCTTGCCTTTAAATTCCCAATGTAAACCCTGTTATCTTCCCAAATTCCAAGAAATGAAATCAATATTTCATCGTTCATTTTTCTCTTTATTTTTTCTAATTTTCTTTATTTTCCTCTTTTATTTCTTCTTTTCAGTTATAATTATGCGGATTTAAATAACATGACATGCTTACGGACTTCATGCCCATATCCAAACACGCTGTCTAATTGTGAAATAATGAACCAGGAACCGGAATATGATGAAGAAGAGGCTTTTGAGGAAATAAATCGAGAACTGGAACAATTTGAGAACAAACCTAAGCCAAATTTGAATGACATTGAGCCGGTTAAATTGGGAACTTTTGAGGAAATCCAGGAAACCAAAATAAGCATTCACACAGATAAGAAAACCCTAGATGCAATAATCCAACTAATTTTTGAGTTTAAAGATGTGTTCGCTTGGTCGTATGATGACATGCCAGGGTTGAGTGTTGATCTAGTGGTGCATAAGTTGCCAACTTACCCCGATTGCCCTCCGGTCCAGCAAAAACAAAGAAAGTTTAAAACTGACATCAGTGATAAGATCAAAGAAGAAATTATGAAACAGTTGAAATCAAGGGTAATCTGAGTAGTTCGGTACACTACATGGTTGGCCAATATAGTCCCAGTTCCGAAAAAAGATGGGAAGACCCGGGTGTGTGTGGACTATAGAGATTTGATTAGGGCAAGCCCCAAAGACAATTTCCCTTTGCCCAACATCCACATCCTTGTTGATAACTGCGCCAAGCATGAGATACAGTCCTTTGTGGATTGCTACGCAGGACATCACCAAGTGTTGATGGATGAGGAAGACGCAGAGAAAATGACATTCACCACACCCTGGGGTACATACTACTACCAGGTTATGCCATTTGGTCTGAAGAATGTTGGAGCGACCTATATGAGGGCCATGACCACCATCTTCAATGATATGATGCATCAGGAGATAGAGGTGTATGTGGACGACGTAATCATCAAGTCCCGAACTTAAGATGACCACGTTCGAGATTTGAGAAAGTTCTTCGAGCGGTTGCGCAAGTATGATCTGAAGCTGAACCTGGCTAAATATGCATTTGGAGTTCCGTCAGGCAAACTTCTGGGCTTCATAGTCAGCGGGAGAGGTATCTAGTTAGACACAATAAAGATATAGTCTATCCGGGATTCGCCTCCTCCAAGAACTAAGAAGGATGTTATGAGCTTGTTGGGTAGATTAAACTATATCAGTCGGTTCATTGCTCAACTGACTTCCACATATGAGCCCATATTCAAGTTGTTGAAGAAAGATGCAGCAGTCAAGTGGACGGATGAATGTCAAGAAGCCTTCGACAAGATCAAAGAAACCTATCAAATCCGCCAGTTTTGGTCCCACCGGAGCTAGGGAGACCTCTTTTCTTATATCTGACTGTCTTAGAAAATTCTTTTGGCTCTGTCCTCGGGCAACACGATGTAACTGGAAAGAAAGAGCAGGCAATCTACAACTTGAGCAAGAAGTTCACCAGTTATGAAGCTAAATATACCCTATTGGAGAGAACATGTTGTGCTCTGACTTGGGTTGCTCAGAAGCTGAGACATTATCTTCAAGCTCACACCACCTACCTCATAACCAGGTTGGATCCGTTGAAATACATATTCCAGAAACCGATGCCCACTGGGAGGCTAGCAAAATGGTAAATATTACTCACTGAATTTGACATGGTCTATCTTACTCGCACGGCGATGAAGGCCCAGGCGTTGGTAGATTATTTGGCTGAAAACCCGGTTGACGAGGAATACCAACCATTAAGCACTTACTTCCTAGATTAAGAGGTAAATTCAATAGAAGCAATCTCTGAAGACACTCATGCTTGGAAAATGTTCTTTGATGGAGCGGTAAATGCCACAGGTATAGGAATTGGGGCAATCTTGATCACACCTACTGGTCAACACTACACGGCTACATCCAGGCTTCATTTCTTCTACACAAACAATAGCACTGAGTATGAAGCCTGCATAATGGGTATGAACATGGAAATTGACCAAGATGTCGAAGAGTTATTGATCATGGGGGATTTCGATTTGATTATCTGGCAAGCTCAGGGAGAGTGGGAGACCCGAGATGTTAAGCTCCTCCCCTACTGGCAACATATGGAAGATCTCAGCAAAAGATTCAAATCGATAGAGTTCAGGTACATTCCTCGGTGTCACAATGAACTAGTTGATGCACTCGCCACTCTAGCTTCGATGCTGCCTTACCTAGGCAATGCCCATATTGATCCTCTGGAGATCCAAATCAACAAAAGGTATGGTTATTGTAACACGGTCGAGGTAGAACAAACCACTCAGCCATGGTATCATGACATCAAAAGGTTTTTGAAAACGCAAGAATATCCTGAGCAAGCTACTGGAGATCAAAAGAGAACCATCAGACGGCATGCTAGTGGTTTCTTCTTGAGTGGTGATGTCTTGTACAAGAGGACCCCGGACCTCAATTTGTTAAGATGTGTTGATGCCGAGGAAGACGGAAGAATCATGCACGAGGTACACGCGGGAGTGTGCGGACCTCATATGAATGGGTATGTTTTGGCAAAGAAAATCCTTCGGGCAAGACATTATTGGATAACTATGGAGAAAGACTGCTTCAGCTTTGTCCGGAGATGCCATCAGTGTCAGGTGCACGATGATTTGATTCATGCACCACCAACTGAACTGCATCCTATGTTAGCACCTTGGCCATTCATTGCTTGGGGCATGGACGTCATTGGACCAATCGAGCCAAAAGCCTCAAACGGACATAGATTCATACTGGTTGCTATTGACTACTTCACGAAGTGGGTTGAAGCCATCATTCTTAAGTCAGTCACCAAGAAAGTTGTGTTAGATTTTGTGCATTTTAATATTATTTGCCGCTTTGGCATTCCTGCAACTATCATCACAGACAATGCTGCCAACCTGAACAGTCGTTTTATGGAAGAAGTATGCGAACAATTCAAAGTAACACATAGAAACTCCACTCCCTACCGGCCCAAAGCCAATGGTTCCGTCGAAGCAGCAAACAAGAACATCAAGAAGATTTTGAGAAAGATGATTCAGAGCTCCAGACAATGGCATGAAAAGCTGTCTTTTGCATTACTTGGATATCGCACCACGGGGCGCACATCGATAGCAGTAACCCCATTCCTGTTGGTCTATGGAACTGAGGCTGTTATATCCGCAGAGGTAGAAATCCCTTCACTCTGAATAATCGTTGAAGCGGAAATTGAGGATAGTGAGTGGGTCAAGACTCGGCTGGAACAGTTATCTTTAATTGATGAAAAACGAATGGTCGCGGTTTGTCACGGGCAGTTATACCAACAAATAATGGCCCGCGCTTATAACAAGAAAGTGCGTCCCAGGAATTTTGAAGTGGGACAACTCGTGTTAAGATGCATTCTCCCTCATCACCAGGAAGCAAAAGGAAAATTTACTCCTAATTGGAAGGGTCCATACATCATCCGGAAAATATTGCCGAGATGAGCATTGTATTTGGGAGATATTGAAGGAAATGATCCCGAAACAGCTGTGAATGTGGATACAGTAAAAAGGTACTATGTTTAGGCTCCCTGCGGTGATGGCTTTTGTGTAATTGAGATGACGAAGGCTTTCCTTCTCGCTATCCAAACACTATCAACCCTTCGCAAATCCATTTGAGCCGGTTACTCTTCCTTGACTACCCTCTTTGGAACACGAAAGTATTATCAAAAAAAAAAGAAATATGATGAAAAGGAAAAGAAAAATAAAACAAAAACAAAAACAAAAAAAACAAAAACAAAAACAACAAAAAACAAAATGTTTTCCCTGAACTACGTCTGACTTGATTCCGAAAGGATAAGTAGGCAGCCTCTCTATGGGGTTTAGTCATGCCAAAAAAAAATCCCAATTCCCCAAAAGTTGAAACTGGGGCAGATGATATAATGGTTCAGCCATGAGTCTACAAAATGGTTCCAAAGTCGTACTTCCATCCAAAATTCTTTTTACCCAAAACCTTGTCTAAGTCCTTCTGATCAATTGGCAAAGGCGTGAGAATTGAAAAACAACATTGTTGGAATTTGATATAGTCCAAATTGAGAGAAAGGATACGTAGGCAGCCTCTCTCTGGGGTTCAGTCATGCCAAAAAAAATATCCCAATTCCCCAAAAGTTGAAACTGGGGCAGATGATATAATGGTTCAGCCATGAGTCTACCAAAATGGTTCCAAAGTTGTACTTCCGTCCAAAATTCTTTTTACCCAAAACCTTGTCTAAGTCCTTCTGATCAATTGGCAAAGGCGTGAGAATTGAAAAACAACATTGTTGGAATTTGATATTGTCCAAATTGAGAGAAATAAAATGAGAGAGTCTTATCGGTGAAAACCTTCGGGCACCATAAGGCGACGGTGAGTAGAGAATTTTAAAATGAGAGAGTCCGTTTGGTGAAAACTCGTAAAGAGCACTATCGGGCGACGGTGAGATGAGAAATAAGAGAGGTCGATTGGCGAAAACCTGCAAAGGGTGTCGTTGGCCGAAAAGAAGACACCTCTCACCATTAAAAGATTCCTATCACGATTACCTGGTTTTGAAATACGGGTCAATGAGCTTACGATAAGTTGGGAAAGTTTGCGCGGGTCGGGCATCCAATCCAAGAAGCATGTCATGTCCATTTGAAGCCTGTATGTACCCCCAGATAAGTCCTTCTCTTCCTCCGAAAGGGACGCTTCTATTTAAATTCATCCTCTTGCTCTCTGTTTACCTTTTCCTTGAATCCTTTTCGGCCTAACTCTGCTTCTGAAACTATTACAAAGAAAGGTGGCAGGACTAGTTTTTATAGGGCTATGCATAACAAAATCTAAAAGAAAGTACCCAGCCTCAGCGGGTGCGTCAAGCCAATCCCGACTGGCTATGATGGTTGATGCTTTCAAAGCAAAAACATTGAGAAGGAAAGAAAGTCAAAGACAAAGGTACTAAGAGCAGAATAAAGTGAAAAGGCCAAAGCCCACGCGGGCGAGTCATCATGAAATCCTCAAAGTTGAGTCCTTTCAGTTTGAGAAGAGATTCACCCTCAAAACCAGCAAGCGGCAAAAGATCTCAATGGAAGTTGGGTCGCGATCAAGCAATTGAGATAATCAAGGCCACAAAACCAACCACCATTTCAAACTAACAAATTGTTCTTTGTTTGAAAGTTAAAACAGGTGTAATTCAAAGCAACCATGCAAGAAGCAGGTGCAACCCAAAAGGGAAAAGAAATGCACAAGCGCTGAAACAGTTTTGCAGCAGGGAACCGACCAAAAGGGAAGTTTCCCCAAATTCTTTCATGCATTTTATTAAATAAAAAAGAAGAAGAAGTGGAAAATAAAAATCCCCAAAAATCATGGTAGCATAGGGCCCCATTCCTTAGATATCCCGGCATAACCCATGGACCTCCTTGGCATAACCCAAGGACCTTTTTCTTTTATCCCGGCATAACCCGTGGACCTCTCTGGCATAACCCAAGGACCTTTTTCTTTTATTCTGGCATAACCCATGGACCTCCTTGGGAGCTTTTTCTTTTATCCCGGCATAACCCGTGGACCTCCCTGGCATAACCCAAGGAGCTTTTTCTTTTATCCCGGCATAACCCGTGGACCTCCCTGGCATAACCCAAGGACCATTTTTCTTTTGTCCCGGCATAACCCGTGGACCTCCCTGGCATAACCCAAGGAGTCTTTTTTCTTTTATCCCGGCATAACCCGTGGACCTCCCTGGCATAGCCTAAGGAGCCTTTTTTTTATCCCGGCATAACCCGTGGACCTCCCTGGCATAATCCAAGGACCTTTTTTCTTTTATCCCGGCATAACCCGTGGACCTCCCTAGCATAACCCAAGGACCTTTTTCTTTTATCCCAACATAACCCGTGGATCTCTCCGGCATAACCTGAGGACCTTTTTCTTTTCCGACATAACCCGATCATTTTCCAGCATAACCTGGTAATACTCCCAATTTAAGGCTTCTTTCCCAAGGATATAAATCCTGATTTTATTGCTTAGATATGTGTCACAACTAACTCACAAAATTTTCCTAGTGAAAACTGGGGTTGAAAAATTCCATTCATTTGTTTGTTTTGGTGTCTTAAGCAGGTCTAACATCGAGGCACAGGGGTTCGACCGATGGAATAAGTCTCAATCCAGAATAAAGAAAAGAATAAAAGAATAAAAAGGAATGAATTCAAATGTTAAAGCAAACAAAGGTGCGAATTGCTCGGAACGTGATTGAAGACACAAGCTCCGCCTATTCCGTTTTGACACAATGCTAAAGAAACAAACAACATCTATAACTTGCGAGTATCAAGATTCAGATCGGAGTCCACAGCAAAATCAGCTAAGAATCAAGATCAAGTTTCAAGAGATTTATAGATAGGAATCGTGTAACTCATAATTGATAGGTATAGCTATCTTAGCTTTGATTTTCCTTTTGGTGTAATAAGGAGGTCAGCAAGCAGTAGCAGCAGCAGCAGCAGTGAAATCACAGCTCCTGGTAGTCCCAGCTACCAAACCTTTCAGAACTACACTGACCTGATTTCTTTATAGCCAAGGATATGTAGGCAACCTCTGAAGCAGGGTTCGGTCAGACGGTTTTCAAAAATGTTTTTCATGGAGTGCCAAGCAGGAAAAAATCTCTCATGATTGCTCATTTATCTTTACCCAAAAACCCTTCGTGTCTTCGAGCAAAGAGGGGCAGCTGTGAGCAAGTGATTTTTGCCTCGCTTAAATATTCCTATAGAATTCTTAAAATTATGATTTTTCTTTTATTATTTGAGTTTTTGGATTTAATTGCATGATTTTGTGTTTGCTTGCATTTTTGTGCATTTTTAATTGATATAATTCATAAAAAAATTTAAAAAAATATATGCATTGCATTTAGGGTTTAATTTTTACATATTTTTGAAATTAATTAGTAATTAGAAGTTTAGAAAAATACAAAAATAATACAAAAAAAAAGTTACATTTGTTTTAAATTTTGGAAATTTAGTAGTTTTTCTTTTATAATTATTTGTGGTAATTGTCATTTAGAGCTAATTAATTTAATACAGTAGGATAATTTGATTAGGAATTAATTTAGATTTTAATTTTAGTTTAAAAGAAATTAGAATTAAGAAATAAAAAGCAAAAGGAAAACAAAAGAAGAGACTTGTTCTTGGGCTGCTTCACTCCAATTCCCATAGGCCCAAACGACCTTGACCCAGCCCCAAACCCAGCCTCGACCCAAGCCCACCCCAAAAACCGGTCCAGTCCCCCAACAATTTCTAAACCACGTCGTTTAACCGAGGGGAGATCCCAGCCGTCAGGGTAACTCGATCTAACGACTGGGAAGTAAGGGTTCTTTAATATAAGAATGTCTGAACTGCCCCCACCCCCCACACTCCCGTCTCGTCTCTCTCACACAAACCCTAGCCCCTCCTGCCCTCCGCCGTCTACCGCCCTAGACCGCCGCCGAAAATCGCCTCACGACGGCGGTCGGCCACCAAACACCTCCAATTTTACTCCGCGGATTCCCCTCAGTCTCCTCTTTCCAAACCCCCAAACCCCGTCCCTCAAATCCCAACCGAGCTTCTTGAATTTTAAATCAAATGAATCAATCAAAACCCTAAATCACCATATCTGACCAAACCAACACCCCATAACCCACGTCTCTCCCTCAGTCCAAATCCCTACTTAGTCTCTTTCAAACACCCCCGGAGCTCCTCGAATTTCAAATCTTAGAAGAGGCAGAAGCCTAGAAGTATGATTTGCTCGAGTTCTTCCCAATTTCCTTAATTCAGAGTTTGATTCGAGGCATGAAATAATGTGCTCGTTTGTTCTTGATGAAGAACAAACGTTCACATCATTCCGGGGCTCGAATCGAAGTCCAGCTTTGTTCAACCTTGCATAATGTAAGTTTTTCTTTTCTTTATTGTTTGATTTCTTTGTTATAAAAATTATTAAGCCTAGCTTCTTTTAATAATTCACCATCAGTGCTCTAGGATTTTTTTTTTGGTTTTGGTTTTAAGTCTTTGAATGCTTTTTTATCAATTCAAGCTTATTGTTGATTAATTTTTGATCATTCTCTTAGATTTATGTTACTGATAGCTTTCAACTCTTTTTAGTTAATTCAAGATTGAAATAGGTTGTTTTGATTTTGTTAATTAAAGGGCTATTTGGCTATAGCTGGAATGGGCTAGATTTTTGTCTAACTATGGTCACTTCTTGACCAAGTTATTAGGGTAAAAGGGGTTGGTTTTAGTTTGATAATTTTCAGAAGTGGAAAAGGGTAGTCTAGGTATTTCAGAATCAAGGAATCTTTAGTAACTGAAATTGGAAACCACTAGAAATACTTAGAAGTGGTTCTAATTGGAATTTTAGAACTATAGTAGGGTGACTTGGGTAGCAAGTCAGTAAATACGGGGTTTCTAAGCTAAAAAACAAGAAATAAAAAGGACTAAAATGCAAAAATAAAACCTGCAGTGCTACCCTAATTGTTGGCCTATAAAGGCACCATTTCTTGCCTTAGAGGGCAAGGTTTTAAGAGCTGAAACAATCCAGAAATACAGAAAATTGATAGATTATTACCTCATAACAAGTTTGAGTATAAAAATTAGGAAAATACCAAAGATTCTACTGTTCCATTAGAAACTCTTTGAAACTTTTTGTGATGTTCACTCTAGGACAGGTTTTGAGCAATTAATAGTTAGAAATGAGCTGAAGTCTTGCTGATATTCAAGCTTTTGTGGTCAATTTTTGGTTGAAGTTTGATTCTAAACTTTGGGTGATATTATTTGGATTCAAATTTAGTTTTAAGTGGTCTTTTCTTACTCATTGCTGGGCTTTTATTGCTGCTGATACCTGTTTCCTATTGTTGATAATACTGTTGATCCCCTTTTATTTTTACTGTGCTTTGTTTCCCAGGTACTCATCTCACTTTCTCATGTATGAAAAAGGATGAACATGAAGTTTGATGTATTCAAAATGAGATTTGTAATAGCATATTAGTATGCCTGATGTTCTTGTTTTTAAAAGCACTTGATTCAGCTTATCTCCCTTATTTCTCTTACTGTTTTATTTAGAATATGGACCGACGTAGCAATATGACTTGTAATTTATCTTGCTGACTGTTAATGTGTATGAAGGGTCGTGACAAATGCTGGTTAAGGTTTAGAAGTATGTGTGTGTTTGCAATGTTTAGCTAGTCATTTTGCTTAATAATATGTAAGGTATCCTTTGTAGTCACTACTATTGAGAGAAGCATGTCTTCATTGTTATCATGTCTAGTCATAATATCACTTATTTGATTTAGATTGGTGTCTTACTGTTTTAAGTTGAGGATAGGTTAGCGTTTACCATCCTATTTCACAAATGTTGTCAGCTTATATGGAGTGTTGGTCAGCCTAATAGATGAGAAGCCTTTAAGTTTTGCTACATTCTTAAATTGAGATGTTAAAAGATTTATCATCAATCTTTTGGTGGCAATTAGTATAATTGTTAGCTTAGCCATCTATATCATAGACCCTGATTGTGTTTTAAGTTTCTCAGATTATTTGGTAGTATTTTGAGTCAATACTAGATTTGGTATGTTTAAGCTTTAATGGTTATTAATTTGCACTTGGGCTCGTTGATGGCCCGAGCTGTGAAATTCAAATTTGGGTCTCCGCGTTATCTGGGCCCCTGATTGTTAGCCCAAATTTGACATAGAGCAATACTCTATAATCTCTCTGAGATTCGGATATTGGGCTCACCTGGAGCCCAATGTTTTATACATCAGGTCCTCAGCAATTTGTTCGCTATTATGTGGGCTCATTCTGGGCCTATGAATTAGGTTACTTTTTTTATTAAAAAAAAACAAAGGGCTTTCTTCTTTACCTCTGAATGGAAATTTCGATAGGCCTTGGGCCTGTCAGTGGGCTTGGCAGCTTTGAATAAATAACAAGGTTAAGTCTAGGTGTTTTAAAATGATTAATATTCGTAGTAAGCCTTTAGGACCATTTAAAAATACGATTGTGGTTGCGTATACGTTCGCGTAATATGACCATGATCCTAAATTAATTTGGAATATGCGTTCGCGCAACTTCGATCAACCTTCCTTAATAATAAAATAAGTTACAAGTTTTAATTATTTTTAGTCTACATAGTTCATTAAACCACATATGGCCCCCGTATAAATTTCAAAGCCTAGATATAAAATTGATTAAATTCCGTAGCCTTTCTTTTAGGGCCGTTTAAAATACTAGTGTGGTTGTGTATACGTCTGCGTAACACAATTACGCTTCTAAAAAAATAAAATCGGAGTATGCATTCGCGCAACTTCGGCCCAAACACTCTTAATAATAATTAAGTGTTATTAATGGTGGACACGTTCGCGTGACATAATTTTTGACGCGCCAAACAAGCATGTATACGTACACGTAACCCGTTTCAAGATAATTTTCTTAATTAAAAGTGTTGAAAGAAGCAAAAGCACATAGGTTTTTTTTAAAATCACTAATTAAACAATTTCATAAGCCAAGTATTATCAAAGCGACCGTGCTAGAACCACGGAACTCGGGAGTGCCTAACACCTTCTCCCGGATTAACAAAATTCCTTATCCAGATTTCTGTTTCGCAGAATGTAATAACAGAGTCATTATTTTCCTCGATTCGGGATTTAAACCGGTAACTTGGGACACCATAAATATCCCAAGTGGTGACTCTATTTTGTTTTAAATAATCCCGTTTCGATTATCACTTCAAGTTGGAAATAACTCCCTTTATTACACCCTTCCGGTAGTGTACTAAGAAAAAGTAGGTGTGACAAATAGTAATTCAAGAGAAAAGCATAAGAACAATTTAGAATTCACAGCAAAAGAATAAGGAACTCGTACCAATCAATAAGCACTTTTTATTATCTATTGTTGCGGTGCGAAATCCGATCCAAATCATAATAACACTTTTTCGGCATGTAACCCGATCCATATCATTTATCACTGTTGCGGCGTACAACCCGATCCAATTATATTATTGTTGCGGCGTACAACCCAATTCAAACATAGTATTGTTGCAGCGTGTAACCCGATCCAAATATAATATTGTGCGGCGTGCAATCCGATCCACATATACAGTTCAACACTAGATCACAAAGAGAGTCTCGGCAAGGGATCAATAAAGAAACAACACTATCCCGGCAAGGGAATCGCCAGTATAAGTAAATACGTCCCAGCAAGGGAAAACCAGCTATAACCAAACTTGTTCCAACATCTAACTTCCTCAACTAGCACCAATACTCAATCATAAGTAATTTCCACAAGAATAATCATAACCCTTGCTCAACTCAGAGAATCAACAACTTAGGCATTCATAGTATTTATTAAGAACTCAACAATTTCACTTGAAGACTCATGGTCATACTTGACACCAACGTATAGATACTCGTCACCATGCATGCACGTCGTACCCAACAAGTAACACGTAGCAAATAGGACACAACTCCTAATCCCTCAAGCTAAGGTTAGACTAAACACTTACCTCGAACTTCAACGACCAACTCAAGTCTCAAACACCGATTTTTCTTTTGAATTTGGCTCCAAATCAATTGTATCTAGACATAATCGACTTAATAACATCAATAAACGCTAAAAAATCCAATTCCAATGCTTAATTATAGATTTCCTATCATTCTTCCGAAAAAGTTAAAAATTGACCCCGGCCCCGCTTGGTCAAAATACGAAGTTCGGACCAAAACCCGATCACCCCTTCACCCACGAGCCTGAATATATAATTAGTGCTAAAATCCAACCCCAAAGCGAGGTCAAATTCCCAATTATACAAAAAACCCTAACTCTAACCAAATCCCTAATTTTCTACCCTTAAGAACATGATTTATGCCTAGAAATCTAATGAGTGTTAATGGAAATTGAAGAAAATGAGTCTAAGATTACTTACCTATGGATTTGTGCTGAATCTCTCTTTCAGAAATCGCCCAATTTGAAGTTTGGAAAAAGAAGTTATGAAATTTTTGTTCAATCCCGTATCTTTTGTTACTTTTTAAAAATTACTGGGCAAGCCTTCATCGCGTTTGCGATAGGCATGTCGCATTCGTGAAGAGAAGACTTCCTTAGGTTTACGCGATTGCGAGATCCTCTACATGTTTGCGTAGGAAAAGCCCCCTATCCTTCGCGTTAGCGTAGAAGGAATGACAAGTCCCCAGCCCACCTCCATTTTACACTACGCGTTCGCGTGACACCGATCGCGTTCGCGATGAGCAACCCCCCAGTGCTCCGCATTCGCGACTGTGGATTCGTATTCAGAAGAACAAATCCACCCCTGTCCAATTTTCCCTTTCGCGATCGCGTGATAGGCTTCGCGATGTGCATCAGAAATAGCAGTTTCTGCAATTTTACTAAGTTCAAAAACCTCCTGAGACTTATCCGAAACTCACCCGAGCCCTTCGGGCCTCCAAACCAAATGTGCATACTAACTCAAAAACATCATACGAACTTATCTATGCGATCAAATCGCCAAAATAACCTATTAAACAACGAATTTAGTATAGAAATCTAAGAACAATCTCAAAACTTTCAAAGTATAAATTTTCACAACTACGGGTCTGAATTACCTTTCTTACCAATTTTCACAGACTCATCTTAAATCACATATAAGACCTGTATCGGGGTCTAGAACCAAAATACGGGTCTGATACTATCAAATTTTAAACACATTTCATTTCCGAAAACTCATAAATATTCCAGAAAAATATTTTTCTTTAAAAATTTGTTTCTCGGGCTTGGGACCTCGGAATTCGATTCCGGGCATACACCCAAGTCCCATATTTTCCTACGGATCCTTCAGACCGTCAAATCACGGGTTTGGGTCCGTTTACTCAAAATATTGACCGAAGTCAACTTAAATTCATTTTAAAGTCAAAATTCATTATTTTTCACATATTTTCACATAATGGCTTTCCGACTATGGGCCTGGACTGTGCACGCAAATTGAGGTGATGTTGAAAGAGGATTTTAAGGCCTCGAAATGCAGAATTTATTTCTAAAACAAGTGATGACCTTTTGGGTCATCACATTCTCCACATCTAAAATAACTGTCCGTCCTCGAACGGACATAAGAAGGAAGTACCTGAGTCGGGGAAAAGATGGAGATAACGGCTCCGCATGTCGGACTCGGACTCCCAGGTCGATGCCTCAGCAGGCTGACCTCTCCACTGAATATGAACAGAAGGAAAACTCTTCGATCTCAACTGACGAACCTACCGGTCTAGAATAGCTGCCAACTCCTCCTCATAAGACAAATCCTTGTCCAACTGGACAGTGCTAAAATCTAACATGTGGGATGGATCGCTGTGATACTTTCGAAGCATGGACACATGAAACACTGGATGCATGGATGATAAGCTCGGCGGCAACGCAAGTCTGTAAGCCACCTCTCCCACTCGATCAGAATCTCAAACGGGCCAATGAACCTAGGGCTGAGCTTGCCCTTCTTCCCAAATCTCAGCATGCCCTTCATAGGCGACACTCGAAGCAATACCAGCTCACCGACCATGAAAGCAAAATCACGAACCTTACGGTCGACATAATTCTTTTGCCTGGACTGAGCTGTACAGAGCCTATCCTGAATAATCATGACCTTGTCCAAGGCATCCTGTACTAGATCTGTACCTAACAACTGAGACTCTCCCAGCTCAAACCATCCAACCAGCGACCAATACCGCCTACCATACAAAGCCTCATAAGGAGCCATCTAGATACTCGACTGGTAGTTGTTGTTGTAGGCAAACTCCGCTAAAGGCAAAAATTGATCCCACAAGCCTCCAAAGTCAATGACACAAGCTCGGAGCATATCCTCCAAAATCTGAATAGTCCGTTCGGATTGCTCGTCCATCTGAGGATGAAATATTGTGCTCAACTCAACCCGTGTGCCCAATTCTCGCTGAACTGCTCTCCAAAAATGTGAGGTAAACTGCGTACCTCGATCCGAAATGATAGACATGGGCACACCATGAAGAGGAATAATTTCCCGGATATAGATCTTAGCTAACCTCTCAGAAGAATAGGAGACTACCACAGGAATGAAATGTGCTGACTTGGTCAGCCTATCAACAATAACCCATAATGCATCGAACTTCCTCTAGGTCCATGGGAGTCCAACAACGAAGTCCATAGTAACACGCTCCCACTTCCACTCAGGAATCTCAATCTTCTGGAATAACCCACCGGGCCTCTGATACTCGTACTTAAGATGCTGACAGTTCAAACACCAAGCCACATAAGCAACATTATCCTTCTTCATCCTCTGCCACCAATAATACTGCCGCAAATCCTAATACATCTTAGCGGCGCCTGGATGAATAGACTACCGGGAACTATGGGCCTACTCTAAAATCAACTCTCGTAATCCATCCACATTAGGCATACAAACTCGACCCTACAATCTCAGAACTCCATCATCTCCCAAGGTAACCTTCTTGGCACCCCCCTGCTATAACTTGTCCCTAAGGACACACAAATGAGGATCATCATACTGTCGATCTCGGATACTCTCCATTAGAGAAGAACGGGTGACTATGCAAGCTAACACACGGCTAGGCTCAGAAACATCCAGCCTCACAAACTGACTGGCCAAAGCCTGAACATCCAAAGTAAGCGGCCTCTCATCGACCGGAATATAAGCAAGACTGCCCATACTAGCTAACTTCATACTCAAGGCATCGTCCACTACATTTGCCTTTCTTGGATGATATAAGATGGTGATATCATAGTCTTTCAATAGCTCCAATCACCTTCTCTACCTCAAGTTTAGCTCCTTCTGCTTGAACAAATACTGCAAACTCGTGTGGTCCGTGAACACCTCACACGCCATGCCATACAGATAATGCCTCCAAACTTTCAATACGTGAACAATGGCTGCTAACTCCAAATCATGGACCGAATAGTTCTTCTCATGAATCTTCAACGTACGCGAAACATAAGCAATGACCTTGCCATCCTGCATAAACATCGCACTAAGTCCAATACGAGATGCATCACAATAAACTATATATGCCCCTGAACTTATGGGAAAAACTAACACCGGTGTCATGGTCAAAGTTGTCTTGAGCTTCTGAAAGCTCCCCTCCACTCGTCCGACCACCTGAACTGGGCACCCTTCTGGGTCAACCTAGTCATCGGGGATGCAATAGACAAAATTCCCTCCACAAACCGATGATAGTAGCCTACCAAACCCAAGAAACTTCGGATCTCTGTAGTTGATACGGGTCTAGGCTAGTTCTTGACTGCCAATATCTTCATCGAATCAACCTGAATACCCTTTGTTGATACAACATGACACAAAAATGCAATTGAACTCAACCAGAACTCACACTTCGAAAACTTGGCATACAATCGTCTATCCCTCAGAGTCTGGAGAACCACTCTAAGATGTTGCTCGTGCTCTTCCTGGTTGCGGGAATAGATCAAAATATCATCAATGGAGACTATCACGAACAAATTCAAGTAAGGCCTGAACTCTCGGTTTATCAAATCCATAAAAGTTGCTAGGGCATTTGTCAACCCGAATGACATTACCAAGAACTCATAATGCTCGTACCAAGTGCGAAAAGCTATCTTAGGGACATCGGATGCCCTAATCCTCAACTGATGGTAGCCAGATCTCTAGTCAATATTCAAAAATACCTTGGCACCATGAAGCTGATCAAACAAATCATTAATCCACGGAAATGAATACTTATTCTTGATTGTAACCCTATTTAACTGTTGGTAATCTATACATATTCACATCGATTCGTCCTTCTTCTTAACAAAAAACACTAGTGCACCCCAAGGCGAAACACTAAGTCTAATGAAACCTTTTTCAAGCAAGTCTTGCAACTGCTCTTTCAACTCTTTCAACTCAGGCGGGGCCATACGATACGGTGGAATAAAAATAGGCCGAGTGCCCGGAGCCAAATCAATGCAAAAGTCAATATCCATGTTGGGTGGCATACGTGGCAGATCTGAAGGAAATACCTCAGGAAACTCACGAACAACAGGCACCGAATCAATAGAAGGAACCTCGGTACTAGAATCACGAACATATGCCAAATAGGCCAAGCACCCCTTTTCGACCATATTCCGAGCCTTCACATAAGAGATAACACTACAGGTAGAATGACCAGGAGTCTCTCTCCACTCTAAACGAGGCAATACCGACAAGGCTAAGGTAATAATCTTGGCATGACAGTCCAGACAACATGGTAAGGTTATAACCAGTCCATCCCCAGTATGACATCAAAATTAACCATGTCTAGAAGTAACAAATCTACACGAGTCTCTAGACCCCCAATCACAACTATACACAAATGATAGACTCGATTTATCCACAATAGAATCACCCACCGGTGTAGACGCATATACAAGGCTCAAGGAATCACTACGCATGACCAGATATGGTGCAAAATAAGATGACATATAGGAGTATGTAGACTCTAGATCAAATAAAACTAAAGCATCTCTGCTACAAACCAGAACAGTACCTGTGATAACTGCATCGGAAGCCTCAGCCTCAGGCCTGGCTGGAAGAGCATAACATCGGGTCTGGGCCCCACCACCCTGAACTATATCTTTTGGATGGACTGCTGCTGGCTGGCCTCCACCTCTAGTTGCCTAACCTCTACCTCTAATACCTCTACCTCCACCTCTAGCACCTCTACCCCCACCCCTAGCTGGTGGAGCAGGCAGTCGAACACCCGGTGCCTGAACCATAGCATGGGAACCCTACTGCTGCAACTGAGTACCCACCAATCTTGGAAAACCCTCTAAATATGACCATACTCACCACAGTCAAAGCATCCACCTTAGTGTTGTGGTTGAGGAAACTGAGACTAACCCTGGCGACCTGAATGACCACTTTGAAAACTCTGGAGTGTCGGTGCACTGATAGGATCTGGTGGTGCACTGTAGGGATGCTGAGAATACTGCATATGAGAACCACGGCCACCTAAAGTGTCGTGAGAAACCTGAAGTGCTGACTAAAAAGGCCTAGGAGGATGGCCTCTACCATACGAATCCCTGCCTCCAGACAAGGCACCACTAAATTTGCCTGAAGACGAGGCCTCTTGTCAAACCCCTGACCACCTCCCCTCGACAGAAACATCTCCACTTTCCTAGCCACATTGGCCGCCTCCTGAAAAGAAATCTCACTCCATGTCTCCCTATCCATCTGAAATCAAATCGGCTGAATAAGTCCCTCAATGAACCTCATCATCCTCTCTCTCTCTCTCTCTCTCTCTCTCTCTCTCTCTCTCTCTCTCTCTCTCT
>MU678584.1:141228-166115 GCA_026770625.1 Nicotiana glauca
TGATAAGAGCATGATAAGCCAAGTCGATAAATCTGGTCTCATAATGAGTGATGGTCATAGAACCCTATTGTGCCTCCGATAGATCTCTCGTTGAGTGATAGGGAGAAATTTCTCCAAAAATAGCCGAGTAAAATGCTCCCAAGTCAAAGCTGGTGATCCGGCTGGCCTCGCCAAACAATAATCCCTCGACCAAGTCTTGGCGGATCCAGACAAGTGAAATGTAGCAAAGTCGACACCATTGGTCTCCACTATCCCCATGTTCCTAAAAACCTCAGGACAGCTATCTAAATAATCCTGGGGATCCTCAGAAGATGCACCGTTGAAAGTAGTAGTGAAGAGCATGGTGAATATTTCCAATCTCCACAATGCATCGGCAGACAAAGCTGCTCCATCACCGGTCTGAGCCACCACACCCGGCTGAACTGCTCCAACTAGCTGAGCTGCTAGAGTCTAAAACTGGTGAACCATCTACTCCGGAGTGCGAGTAGCAGGAGTCTGGGCTCCTCCTCCGGCTTGAGAGATGGCTGGTGCTACAGGATGCAAGCCTTCCTGGGTGACACTCTCCATAAGGCCCACTAGATGGACCAGAGCATCCTGGAGTACCGTTGTAGCAATAAATCCCTTTGAGACCTGAGCTGGGCCCACCAGAACTGTCTGGGCCAGAACCTCATCATTAAAGTCAACTTGAGGCTTCGCCGCTGGTGCTGCTGCTCTGGGCTGAGCTCTGCCCCTACCTCGGCCTCTAGCACGGCCTAGGCCTCGCCCTCTGCCACTCGTGAGAGCTACTGTTGGGGGATCAGGCTGCTGATCAGTAGATGAGGAAGCACGTGTTCTCGGCATCTGTAAAATAATAAAGTATAAATTCAATTAGCATTGAGAAACCAAACCGCACGACAGGAAAGAATAGATGCGAAATTTTCCTAAATCTGTAGCCTCTATGGGATAAATACAGATGTCTCTGTACCGATCCCTGAGACCTTACTAAGCTTGTCCGTGAATTGTGAGACCTATGTAACCTAGAGCTCTAATACCAACTTGTCGGATTTCCCACCCTCGGGAGTAGTGATGGCACCTACTCGTGAAAGCTAGGCAAGCCGAGTAAAACTTTTATTTAGCCCCTTTTTAACAGTTTAAATCAACATGCGATCAACAGTGAAATATTGATAATAATTAAAGATATGCGAAAGACGTAATACAATAACTTAGCCAAGAAAAAGCACGACAATATCAAGTACATCTCTATCCGGAACGGTGTCACAATATCACGGACCCTCTACGAATACTACATACAATTGTCTGAAAAGAAAGCTACAGTATGCCTTTGAGGTAAACGAAAATAGAATATAAAGATAGAGGAGAATGTCGGGGCCTACAGACGCCTGCGGGACTACCTCGGGATCTCTGACTGGACTGAAGGCAACCACCCAAAGCTATGGTCCAAAAGATGCCGCTCCGGGATCTGCACACATTGCAGAGTGTAGTATCAGCACAACCGACCCCATGTGCTGGTAAATGCCTGACCTAAACCTGGCGAAGTATTGATGAGGCTAGGACAAGGCTACCAAATAAACCTATGCAGTTATATAATATACAACAAAAAAACCAAAATAAACAAATAAATATGGGAGGGGGACATGTTGCGGGGGAATATCATTTATCAATAGTAATTCAAAAGAAAAGCATAAGGACAATTTAGAATTCACAACAAAAGAATAAGGAACTCGTAACCAATCAATAAGCACTTTTTATTATCTATTATTGCGGCATGCAACCCAATCCAAATCATAATAACACTGTTGCATCGTGCAACCCGATCCATATCATTTATCATTGTTGCGGCGTGTAACCCGATCTAATTATATTATTGTTGCGGTGCGCAACCTGATCCAAACATAATATTATTGCGGCGTGAAACCCGATCCAAATATATTATTGTTGTGGTATGCAACCCAATCCACATATATAGTTTAACACCAAATCACAAAGAGAGTCCCGGCAAGGGATCAATAAAGAAACAACACTATCCCGGTAAGGGAATCGACAATATAAGTAAATACGTCCCGGCAAGGAAAAAACAGTAATAAGCAAACTTGCTCCAACATCTAACTTCCTCAACTAGCACCAATATTCAATCATAAGTAATTTCCACGAGAATAATCATAATCCTTGCTCAACTCAGAGAATCAACAACTTAGGCATTCGTAGTATTTATTAAGAACTCAACATTTCCACTTTAAGACTCACGGGCATGCTTGACACCAATGTATAGATACTCGTCACCATGCTTATACGTTGTACTCAACAAGTAACACATAGCAAATAGGACACAACTCCAAATCCCTCAAGCTAAGGTATACCAAACACTTATCTCGAACTTCAACGACCAACTCAAGCCTCAAACACCGCTTTTGCTTTTGAATTTGGCTCCAAATCAATTGTATCTAGACATAATCAACTTAATAATATCAATAACGCTAAACAATCTAACTCCAATGCTAAATTATAGATTTCCTATCATTCTTCCCAAAAAGTCAAAAATCGATCCCGGGCCTGCTTGGTCAAAATACGAGGTTCGGGCCAAAACCCGATCACCCCTTCGCCCACAATACCGAATATGTATTAGTTCCAAAATATGACCCCAAAAGGAGGTCTAAATACCAATCATACAAAAAGCCCTAACTGTACCCAAATACCTAACTTTCTACCTTTAAGAACATGATTTAGGCGTAGAAATCTAATGGGTGTTAATGGAAATTAAAGAAAATGAGTCTAAGATTACATACCTATGGATTTGTGGTGAAGCTCTCTTTAAAAAATCACCCAATTTGAAGTTTGGAAGAAGAAGTTATGAAATTTTTGTTAAATCTTGTATGTTCTGTTACTGTTTAGAAATCACTGGGCAGGCCTTCATCGCGTTCGCGATAGGCCTGCCCCGTTCTCGAAGAGCAGCCTTCCTCAGGCTTATGCGATCGCGAGATCCTCTATGCGTTCACGAAGGATAAGCCCCATGGCCTTCGCGTTCGCGAAGGATAAGTGTCACGACCCAAAATCCACTAAGGGTCGCGATGGCGCCGGACACTACTGTCAGGCAATCCAACCAAATTACTTGATAAAGTTCTCATTTTTAACAATCTTGAAAACTAAGATTTTCCTTCAATTTTTCATAAACAAAAAGATAACTGCTTCAATTCAAATTAAATAATAAGCAATTAATATAAAATATTTCAAACCATTCCAGAACACGGTGTCTTGAGTGCATGAGGATTTACTAAGAAGGAAATAAAATACAATATCCGTCCGGAATACAGTGGACAGAAAGTAAATACAATTTACTGGAATGAACTATACTAGCTGTGGGCCGCCTCGAATAATGCACCTCACCTAGTCCCCGAATCATCCGTGTTGCTACGCCCAGTAGGTCACTAGAGTTACATATACCTGTGCAACAAAAATGCACAGAAGTATAGTATGAGTACAAAAACAATGTGTACTCAATGAGTATCCCGTCTAATCTCGAAGAAGTAGAGACGAGATGGTCAACTTCGACATTTACTAGTGGTCCAATAATGATGTTAATAATACATTAAATCGTGGATTTCTATAAACATGATTTTAATCCAATAGAAGGAAACAAGTAAACAACTATTTCTTTTTATAAGAAATTTCCAAAATTTCTTTTCATTATTATCCAAATATTCTCAAGCCATGAAGAGGCAATAACAACTTTAATAAATTCGAGGTAGCAATACAAGCATGCGTAAATCATGCCGAGGCGTACGACCCGCTCCAGCAAAAAATAAATTGTGCACCGCCGAGGGTCGCGCGCGAACCATAGATGCATCTATTTAATCTGCCGAGGGGTTCGGCCCATTCCAAAATTAAATACACAGACAATCAATCAAGAAGTCCACATGGAGTAATTATCCAATGAAAAAAAATTCTCTTTTAACCATTTAAGAAAGATGAAGTTTTATCTGTTTAGGAATACATTTACTAATTCGATGTGATTTTAAGCAATTCAAGCTATCGATAGGTTCACAGATAATCCAAGTATAGCATGCTTTTGGGTCCTAACTACCTGAACAATAGCATGATAGTAGCTACGCACGGACTCTCGTCACCTCATGCGTACGTAGCCCCCACAAATAGGAGCACATAACCAATTAACTCACCTATGGGGACAATTCCCTCCTACAAGGTTAGAAATGAGACTCACCTCGCTCTGAAGTTTCAAAACCGATATTCCACGACTTTCTGAAGACTTGAATCGATGAACAAAGCTCCAAATCTAGCCAATAATGATACCAATCTGTTAATATATACTCAATTAATCATTACAACCCAATTTATAGCAATTCCTAACTCCGGTCGGAAAGTTGACAAAATTGCCATCGGGCCCACGTGCCCGGATCTCCAAAATTTTGGAAGAATAAGTTTACCCATAGCTTCACGAACTCAAATATATAATTTTTTCTAAATTCCATACCCAAAATCGTGGTCAAAATCCAAGAATACTAATTTTCTAGGTTTTTTCTCAAACGACCCAAGTTTTCTACCAATCGACATGCTAAAACCCATACAAAATCAATATATATAACTCAAGATAGATGGGGTTAGCTTAACTTGTCGATGATGATGAAACACCCCACTTGAAGCTCTCCAAAATCGCCCATACCAAGAGAAAAATGGGTGAAATGAACTCAAAACCGATTTTAAAACACCCTTCTGCCTCCAGCGATTTCCGCATCTGCGGTCCCATCACTTCTAGCCCAAAACCGCATATGCGGTTTAAGTGCTGCATCTGCGGAAAAGTGACTGCATCTGCGGAAAAATGACCGCATTTGCGGTCCCATCACTTCTAGCCCAAAACCGCATCTGCAATGCAAAAACCACAGATGCGGGTATGACAGCAACCAGCAACCTCAGCCTACCAAAAATTCCATTTTCGATCCGTTAACCACTCGAAATCCACCTGAGGCCCCCGGGACCCCAACCAATCATACCAACCAATCCCAAAACACATTACGGACTTGCTCGAGGCCTCAAATCATATCAAACAATGCTAAAATCATGAATCAACCTCCAATCCAAGCTTTATGAACTTTAGGATTTCAAACTTCTACTTTCGATGTTTAATCCTATCAAATCATGTCCGATTGACTTCAAATTTTGCAGACAAGTCATATTCGACATTACGGACCTACTCCAACTTTTGGAATAGAATTCCGACCCTGATATCAAAAGGTCCACTTCCGGTCAAACTTCTCAAAAAAACCTTCAAATTTCTATATTTAGCCAATTGAATCCAAAATGACCTACGGACCTCCGAATTTACTTTCGATCGCGCTCCCGACTCCAGAATCGTCATACGGAGCTATTCACAGACTCGGAATCCAAAACAAACATCGATAACACTGAAATGCACTTCAACCCAAACTTATAAAATTTCTTCTAAAATGCTAGCTTCCACAATAGGCGTCAAAAAGCTCCTGGGTTATCCAAAACCCAAACCGAGCATACGCCCAGGTCCGAAATCCTCATACGAACCTGTTGGAACCTTCAGATCCCAATTTCGAGGTCGTTTACTAAAAAATCCCGTCCTAGTTAATTCATTCAACTTTAAGCTTCCGAAAAGAGAATTCTCTTCCCAAATCAATTCCGAACTTCCCGAAATTCAATTCTGACCACGCGTACAAGTCATAACACCTAAAATGAAGCTGCTCATGGCCTCAGATTGCTTAACGATGCGCTAGGGCCCAAAATGACTGATCGGGTCGTTACATTCTCTCCCACTTAAACATACGTTTATCCTCGAACGTGCTGAGAACTACACTAAAGTAGCCTGAAATCAGTGTTTAACACCTCATGTACCTTCCCGCGCTGCCACAACTCAGTTGAGCACATTAGCTTGCTTAATTTTGAAGATATTTCCTTTTATTCAAGCATATAATCCATAGATCCTAATTCCAACATCCGGAGTTCTATGCCCGACTTGTTTCCAACATACGCCCACCATATCAATAACGACGCGCAGCCCCAAAACATGATTGCATACCTTAGCTGAATTCACAACTTGCACCACTTTACTCACAGGACCACAATAACATTCTCTGATCAAATTAATCGACATTCCACGAATCTGATGCCCTCATTGCACCTCATGACCTACATAGGTCTTGCTCTAATACTCACAATATCGCCATGATGGAAGAGATGCGTAGAAATTTCATGACCGACTGCCGAATCAACAAATCATTGGGTTTATACTCCTAACAAGAACCATCACCTTATTCTGAACCAAATAATGGTCTTAGCTCTTTAATATACTCCATATAGTCAGATTGCACTATTCCCGAATCCAATGGTCTCGTCTCACCCAGTACGAACTTCACGGGCAATAAGCCACCTAGAACATAATCAAAGTCTCATATGACGGCACAACATGCTAATAGGCTACCAATTAGAATGCGAAACAAAAGGAAAACAAACTCTAAAAAAGGAAGTCCAATTACCCTGCTCTCAAATCATACATGCAACGCGATCAATATACTAATATGAGCTTTCTCAGAAAATAAGAAGCAAAACACATAAAAATAGATATGGGGAACTGTATTGAACATCACACTATTGCGACGCGCAACCCGATCCAAATAGCATAAGCATGACAGTGTGCACCCGATCCACACAACATAACCATGGCGGCGTGCCACCTGATCCAAATAACATACCCTTGGCGGCGTGCCACCCGATCCACACGTAGAACTCACACAAGGAGATGCACATCTAGTTAAATTGCTCATTACAATAAAATACCGAATTTTGCTCACAAGCACGCTAAGTGCTTAATACCATCCCTGAGGGGACATATCGCACTATAAGCTACAAAGCTCAAGCACAACTGAGGTGCGATATACAATCTGAATCTCAAGAGCCATTTTTCTCATATAACATCATTTCTATGCGGATCATCATCACATAAGCAATTTCTCAAGCCGTCCCACAACTCACACGGTGCAATGTATCACTGTATAAAATACCTGACAACAAAATAACAACCTGACTACTCATCCATTAGGAGCGCATTACTGAAATGAACACATTTGCCTGATATAGAGTCCATATTCACATTTGAATCCATCCGCCGACCTCAAACTGATTCTGGTCACACTGACTAGGCTAATAACCTTTCCAAGGTCCATAATAACTCTCCTTTCTTTCATAACGCATAAGAACCACCATCATAACCAGAGAAATCCTCCATAGTCCACAACTTAATAGACTGAGTGCCCTCAAGACATATATTCTCAAATCAACGATATTATCATAACCTTCATATTTGGTTTAAGTCTTTAATCAAGCAAGTGACTACCTACCACACTAATACAATCTTCCTATGGGACACACTCCCACAACCTACCATAACAAATAACTAGGTCGTACCTCCAAACCACCGGCCGCACTAATACTGAAAAGCGATCAAGAATCATTAACCAGGATGCAAAGCCTTTTTCATAAAACACCTATCTCAGGTGATGCTGAACACAATACCAACTTACCTTAAACATTGAAACCCTTTTCCTACTCATCCAAGCTCGTGACATCCTTGTCCACACCGAACTGTTACCTTGATCTCCACTTCAAATTCCATACCACTCGCTACACCCAACATGCCAACATACGATAGAACACGCTTTACACCATAGCTTCGAAACCACTATTAGGTTAACACCTCATCATATAAAACTTTCCGCTTAACTCACTTTAGGAGAACCATAGCAGCACACATGTAAATTCTCATGACCGTAGAATATGCAAATCTCTAGTAGTGGTCTAACCCACCATAACCCTTCCGGGATCCGCCTACACGTAACATGCCACAATGGTAGAATACTTTCTAAATAACACTAACTACGGCAGACGACAAGCCTCGCATGCACCGTCACAATTCACTTGCATAACTTGATCATGCTGAAAGAACTGATCATTACCAACAACATGCCAATTCGACTATGGCTAACTAATCCCTCTTCTTCCAATTTGTCCTTGATTTCCATAGAAACAATGATAACCCCATTCAACACTTAACACACTCCATCTGCACTCTTCCCGAGTGACCCTGAATCACGATACCATGTTGTCTCAAATCCCATGAACCATTTCGTACCTCCCAATTGCTATATCGCAAGCCAAAACATCATAGAACATTCTGTGCCTCTTCTCATAGGCTACTATCAAGATTGATTCTTAACTGTACCCATAGGCTGAAATCATTAGGCATCATACTTTATCTTTTGAATTCACTAGGACCATTGTTAAGAGCCACCCGCTCTGACTTGGCCCCGAATATAATAAATTTCATAAATATTCTAGCTCATGAATGCCCCATTGGTGAAGCACCTGGCAGAATCACTTCCCTTGGAACCCACATCTTTACAAAGCACAATCCTGAATCCTTCCCCAAGTCTGAACAAGAGCCAACAAGGCCAATCATAGCACACCTTTAACAATCCTTTTGCTGAAATTACCACCTAAGCTCCTTTACCGTGGCTGAAATAACCCATCAACATGCTAATAACCAGAAACCTCACAAGTAGTTAACCATGCAACCCAATCATAGACGGTGGGACTCTCCCACTTAGCTCGAAGCCCACAACTCTGGAATTTTCCAGGATTCTCAATCTCCTATTGACATAACCTTGCGCAATCAACCACCAAAATTCTCGGTATTTTAATGTAGAATCCCCCTTTTTATACTCTAAATCATTAACAACATTCGCACGACCGATCCTTTTGCTGTATAACCAATAGAATTCTTCGCAGAAGCTTCGCCAACCACGCGACTGCTAAACTGCCCACAGGAATAACCCACCTATGGAAATTACTCCCCGACATCTCTCAACGCTGCTGCACGGGGTACAATCACTACGACATCAATAACCCATCCTGAGTCCGAGTTCTCTCTCTCTCTCTAGCTGCACGATCCATTCACCCCTCGTGGACATCAATTAAACATGCGGAAACATTCTTCCAATTCAAAGTTGTGTTGTATCCTTCTTTATTCAAGCAGCTCCTTCCCGTTATATCAAATATCCTGTCGCATAATAGCCCATACTTTAAATTAATCCGTAGGCCCAAACCACCATCACTAAAATTCCCAAATCACTCCAAACTCTACCACTTTGGCGAGTTAGCCGACTACTCGACCTTGGCCTCTTATACTCGACCTTCTAGAAATTTTAGCCACTGCCTGACACTTCCCACATGTCTTTCTCGTCCTTTGCTACTCAGTTGTTGCCTTTATAAAATCTATCTTCGTAGCACTTGTACCAACCATCACTACTAACTTTAAACCTTTCTAAAGATCATCTTTCTCAAGCCGTCGACATTAGAAACACCGATTCAATCCTGAACTACCGCACCCTGTGATATCTGACAACTGTATTTTCAATACTATTTAACAATAGCTTTCCCCAAAGGCGAATTGTAGAAGGTCATAATACCGGCGAGCTTAGTACGATCAATAAGGACAATGACACCTCATCATAGAAGAAAAACTCCACCACTCTCACAAATACCAAGTCCTGTTACCCAATCAACCCAAACCTAAACACTTACAGCCCGATTGCCTTTTCTCCGTCGCGAATAAAATACCGAATCTCTAAATCATGCACTGAGTAAACTTCCCATCAAGTCATTCATCGCCCCGACAAGTAGGCAAATTTCCTACCATCATATCAATAATACGGAACAATAGTTCATAAGCATCATGGTAACTTGTGCCTAGCCTCAGAGCCTTCAGAAGTACCGCTACGGGGCTGAAACAATAAAATATTCTTCCATAAAGTGACGATAATAATCTGATAGCTATACCGGTAGAAACATCACGTATCACATCTGTAGTACCATTACGGTTCTTCAATTTTTGATTTATAACAAGCGGTTCGCGTCGCATAAGATTGAGTAGAAATGAATTAAAGGCATACACCTCCAAGGATCAAATCGCATGATAAGGAATCAAGAAGGGAAGTACTCCTAACAGTCCTGCAGCCTCCCGAGGATAAGTACAGATGTTTCTGTACCGGTCCGCGAGACTCTATTATAATTGCTCATGACTCGTGAGACCCTAGGAATCTAGTGCTTTGATACCATGTTGTCACGGCCTAAAATCCACTAAGGGCCGCGATGGTGCCGGACACTGCTGTCAGGCAAGCCAACCAAATTACTTGATGAAGATCTCATTTTTAAAAATCTTGAAAACTAAGATTTTCCTTCAATTTTTCATAAATAAAAAGATAATTGCTTCAATTCAAATTAAATAATAAGCAATTAATACAAAATATTTTAAAAACATCCTAGAACCCGGTGTCACGAGTGCATGAGCATTTACTAAGAAGGAAATAAAATAAACATCCGTCCGGAATACAGCGGACAGAAAGTAAATATAATTTACTGGAAGGGACTATACTAGCTGCGGGCCACCTCGAATAATGCAACTCACTTAGTCCCCAAATCATCCGTGCTGCTACGCCTAGTAGGTCACTAGAGTTACATATACCTGTGCAACAAAAATACACAGAAGCGTAGTATGAGTATGAAAACAACGTGTACTCAATGAGTATCACGTCTAATCTCGAAGAAGTAGAGACGAGATGGTCGACTTCGACACTTACTAGTGGTCTAATAATGATGTCAATAATACATTAAATCGTGGATTTCTATAAACATGATTTTAATCCAAAAGAAGGAAACAAGTAAACAACTATTTATTTTTATAAGAAATTTCTAAAATTCCTTTTCATTATTATCCAAATATTCTCAAGTCATGAAGAGGCAATAACAACTTTAATAAATTCGAGGTAGCAATACAAGCATGCGTAAATCATGCCGAGGCGTACGGCCCGCTCCAACAAAAAATAAATTGTGCACTGTCGAGGGTCGAACGGCACGAACCATAGATGCATCTATTTAATCTACCAAGGTGGTCGGTCCGTTCCAAAATTAAACACACAGACAGTCAATCAAGAAGTCCACACCAAGTAGTTATCCAATGAAAACAAATCCTCTTTTAACCATTTAAGAAAGATGAAGTTTTATCTGTTTAGGAATTCATTTACTAACTCGATGTGATTTTAAGCAATTCAAGCTATCGATAGGTTCACAGATAATCCAAGTATAGCCCAGTTTTGGGTCCTAACTATCTGGACAATAGCATAATAGTAGCTACGCACGGACTCTCGTCACCTCATGCGTACGTAGCCCCCACAAATAGGAGCACATAACCAATTAACTCACCTATGGGGACAATTCCCTCTTACAAGGTTAGAAAGGAGACTCACCTCGCTCTGAAGTTCCAAAACTAGCATTCCACGCCTTTTCGAAGACTTGAATCGATGAACAGAGCTCCAAAGCTAGCCAATAATGATACCAATCCGTTAATATATATTCAATTATACATTAGAACCCAATTTATAACAATTCCTAGCCCCGATCAAAAAGTTGACAAAATTGCCATCGGGCCCACGTGCCCGGATCTCCAAAATTTTTGAAAAATAAGTTTACCCATAGCTTCACGAACTCAAATATATAATTTTCTCTAAATTCCATACCCAAAATCATGGTCAAAATCCAAGAATACTAATTTTCTAGGTTTTTCCTCAAACCCCAAGTTTTCTATCAATCTACATGCTAAAACCCATAAAATATCAAAATATATAACTCAAGATAGATGGGGTTATCTTAACTTGTCGATGATGATGAAACACCCCACTTGAAGCTCTCCAAAATCGCCCATACCAAGAGAAAAATGGGTGAAATGAACTCAAAACTGATTTTAAAACACCCTTCTGCCTCCAGCAATTTTCGCATCTGCGAAAAAGTGACCGCATCTGCAAAAAAATGACCGCATCTGCAGTCCATCACTTTCAGCCCAAAACCGCATCTTCGGTTGAAGGGCCGCATCTGCGGTCCCGCATCTACAGTCCAAAAACCGCAGATGCGGTTATACCAGCAACCTCAGCCTACCAAAAATTCCATTTTCGATCCGTTAACCACCCGGAATCCACCTGAGGCCCCCCGGGACCCCAACCAATCCCAAAACACATTACGGACTTGCTCGAGGCCTCAAATCATATCAAACAACGGTAAAAACATTAATTGACCTTTTATCCAAGCTTTATGAACTTTAGGATTTCAAACTTCTACTTTCGATGTTTAAACCTATCAAATCAAGTCCGATTGACTTCAAATTTTGCAGACAAGTCATATTCGACATTACGGACCTACTCCAACTTTTAAAATCGGATTCCGACCCTGATATCAAAAGGTCCACTTCTGGTAAAACTTCTCAAAAAAATCTTCAAATTTCTATCTTTAGCCAATTCACTCCAAAATGACTTACGGACCTCCGAATTCACTTCCGATCGCGCTCCCAACTCCATAATCGCCATACAGAGCTATTCACAGACTCGGAATCCCAAACGGACATCGATAACACTGAAATGCACTTCAAGCCAAACTTATGAAATTTCTTCTACAATGCTAGCTTCCACAATAGGCATCAAAATGCTCCCGGGTTATCCAAAAGTCGAACCGAGCATACGCCCAAGTCCGAAATCCTCATACGACCTGTTGGAACCTTTAGATCCTGATTCTGAGGTCGTTTACTCAAAAATCCCGTCCCAGTTAATTCTTTCAACTTTAAGCTTCTGAAAAGAGAATTCTCTTCCCAAATCAACTTCGAACTTCTCGAAATTCAATTCTGACCACGCGTACAAGTCATAACACCTGAAATGAAGCTGCTCATGGCCTTAGAGTGCTGAACAACACGCTAGGGACCAAAACGACCGGTCGGGTCGTTACAATAAGCCACCTGGCCTTCGCGTTCGCGGACAGCAATATGCCTTCGCGTAGAATGAATGACAAGTCCCCAGCCCACCTCTATTTTACACTACGCGGTCGCGTGACAGTGATCGCGTTTGCGATGAGCAAACCCCAGTGCTCCATGTTTCCCTTTCATGATCGCGTGATAGGCTTCGCGATCGCAAAGTACAGAAGGCATGTGCATCAGAAACAGCAGTTTCTGTAATTTTCCTAAGTTCAAAAACCTCCTGAGACCTATCCGAAACTCACCCGAGCCCTCAGGTCTCCAAACCAAACATGCATACTAACTCAAAAACATCATATGAACTTATCCGTACGATCAAATCGCCAAAATAACCTCTTAAATAACGAATTTAGCATAGAAATCTAAGAACAATCTCAAAACTTTCAAAGTATCAATTTTCACAACTACGGGTCCGAATCACCTCAAAAGACTTCCGTTTCTTACTAATTTTCACACTCATATTAAATCACATATAAGACCTATACCAGGCTTCGGAACCTAAATACGGGTGCGATACCATCAAATTTTAAACACATTTCATTTCAAAAAACTCATAAATATTCCAAAAAACAATTTAAAATTTTATTTTTCGGGCTTGGGACCTCGGAATTCAATTTTGGGCATACGCCCGAGTCCCATATTTTCCTACGGACCCTCAGGGACCGTCACATCACGGGTCCGGATCCGTTTACTCAAGATGTTGATCGAAGTCAACTTAAATTCATTTTAAAGTTAAAATTCATCACTTTTCACAGATTTTCACATAATGGCTTTTCGGATATGCATTCGAACTGCACACACAAATTGAGGTGATGCTGAAAAAGGTTTTTAAGGCCTTGGGATGCAAAGTTTATTTCTAAAACAAGTGATGACCCAAAAAATTCTTGCAGATTATGCAAAAAAAGGGAATACACATGTGGAGTCATCTTGAACTTGAGTTTTCAATCTGAAATGAGTTATACAAAGAAAAAAATAAAAAATTTGATAATTTTTTTTCGATATACACATTATTATTATGTTATATAATGTGATATACAAATAATATAATTATTTATTACTGATCAAAAAAGGAAAATAAATTTTTGATATAGCATGTTTAAGCAAGTTTTAAAATATAAAAATAATAAATATAATTGTGGGAGTAAATAATATTTGGTATACAATAAAAATTAATTTTTGATATACACAAAGAAGAAAAATAAACTTATGATATCTATTTCGATATACACATGTCCGATGTGCTATACACTATGATATACAAATAATACAATATTTTTATTGTGATGTACATTGATATAAAGGAAACAATAACTATATATATAATTTTATATTACTGATACACAAATAATGAAAATAAAATTTTAATATATATGTTGAAATAGACAAAGAAGAAAAAAAGGTTGTGCTATACATTTATTGGCTATTTGATTTCAATATCTATAACTAGGGCTATTTTCTGCTATTTATATGGGTATGTTGTTACACCATACCAAAACCCCATGTTTAATTATAATGACAATCTGTAATTAGCCTTTGAATAATTCAAAATATACTTGTTATTGTAAAAATTGCATGGGGCGACCGAATAATCTATACCCATTTTTTTTAAAGTTTTAATTTGTAACCACCTTTTAAAACAATTTCAGCTCCCTTTCTCCTCCTCCTTCTCCAATACTCACACCACCTCCTCCTTCTCCAATACTCACACCATTATAGAAAACCAGCTTTGCCATGGGAAAAAAGGCTTCTCCAATACTCGCACCATTATAGAAAAAATAAACAGTGATGTCTCTGTACTTTTGTAAGGTCCAAAATTGGTGTTCCTGACACCAAATTCGGCATTCATTGTAATGTTGAATGAAGAGTTTTCTGCATTTTTGGACAATACATCAAAGGTAGCGGATTGGACGTGAAGCTTGGGAGTTCTGACTTTCATTATGTACAATGAAACAGAGTAGAGAGTGCAACAAAAATTAAGAAATTTTTGCGTTTCTTTTTGCTCAACTCTTTGGATTGTATGGAGTTGGCAGATTCTTCAGCTTGTTTTGCATGTCCGTTAATCTGAATTTGATGTTCCCCTTCTACTGCCATTTAGTTTCAAGTCAAATTTTATTTCAAAATCTTCAGCTTATGTAGTGCTGAAGTTTTTGCAAATGAACTAAATAACTTCAGAATCTTCTGCTGAAGTTTTTGAAAAAATTTATCCAGGACACAAAAAACTTTAGCGTTTTTAGTACTGAAGTTTTTACAAATGAACTAAATAACTTCAGCATCACAGAACTCAGCTACTAGAATGCTTAAATTCAGCAAATAGAGAACAAAAGTTCAGCACTAGAATGCTTAAGTTCAGCAAATAGAGAATAAAACTTCAGCACTAAAATGCTTAAGTTCAGCAATTACAAACAGAAAAAAGTTCATCAAATAGAGAATAAAACTTCAGCACTAGAATGCTTAAGTTCAACAAATAGAGAACAAAACTTCAACAATAGAATGTTTAAGTTCAGTAATTACAAACAAAAACTTCAGCACACTTGGTCTACTTCAGGCCCGACTACTAGAATACTGAAGTTTTGCGTGATTGCCTTTGGTACTTCAGCCCCGAATGCTGAAGTACTGCAAAAAAGTGGGTACACTTATAATTTTTTTGCAAAGCGGACACAAATTAAAACGTGGCTCAAAAAACGGATATAGATGCAAATCCCCCGTTGTTAATATGAAATGGCCCAATGCCATTGAAAATGGGCTTAGCAGCTCCATTACTTCAAGTTGTATAAGGGTTGTTGAGGCTGTTACAGAATTTGGGCCAAACTAAAATAATATCAGCAGCCCAATATAAACAAAATCCATGAGCTGAGCCATTTCTTCTAATAAACAAAGTTAGAAATGGCGTGGGGTAGCATTTTTTTAATTGTAGTATTTAATTTTTATCCAGTATTTTTTAATACAAAAAGATGATTTTACCCCTTTTTCATGAGTGCTGTGTTATTAAGGATATGGTATCCTTAACTTCATGAGTATTGTATATTTACACATCATGAGTACTGTATATTTACACATCACCCATGAAGTCAAGGACATGATGTCCTAAAGTTTAACAACAAAAGGTGTGAATACAGGATTACTTTGTCCTTAATATTTATACAACACTCATCAAGTTAAGGACATCATGTCCTTAATATTTACACACCATTCATGAAGCTAAGGACACTATGTCCTTAATATTTACACTGCACACATGAATTTAAGGATACCATGTCCTTAACATTTACACTGGACATATGAAGTTAAGGACATGATGTCCTAAAATATAACAAAATAAGGTGCAAATATCGGGCACTTTGTCCTTAATATTTACATAGTACTCATGAAGTTAAGAACTTCATGTCCTTAACATTTACACTGCACATATGAAGTTAAGGACATGATGTCCTAAATTTTAACAACAGAAGGTGCAAATACCGGACACTTTGTCCTTAATATTTACATAGCACTCATGAAGTTAATGATACTATGTCCTTAACAAATACTGCACATATGAAATTAAGGACAAGATGTCCTAAAGTTTAACAACAGAAGGTGAAAATACCGGACACTTTGTCCTTAATATTTACATAGAACTCACGAAGTTAAGGATACCATGTCTAGCATAGGGGTATTTTCGTCCGGGCATTTAAAAATTTATTAAAGCACTGGCTAAAGAGTAAATGCATTTTATATAGTGGCTTAAGAGTAAATACAGCTCTAATTAGTGGCTAACTGTGTACTTCCCACTCAAGTCTACGAGGCCCAAAATGCCAATAATCCATAATGTTGTCCATGCTCTTCTCGTAGATAAAAGAAATTTTTACCTCCTATAGTAAAGGTTGATACCTTATTTATTTTAAATAAATACCATTTTAAAAAATTATATTACATAGCTACTTTTTGATTTTTATAGCCAAATATCTATTTATAGTCACCTCCTACCCTTAAGCCAAAAAATACGTTGCCTTCTCTCTCATAAAATACGTTGCCCTATCTTTCTCAACCCCCTCTCTCAATGCCAATTTTCTCCATGAATACAAATTCATGGATTCTCTCTCATCAATTCCTCCGTCGATCGTTCTTCTGAGTAGTCAACAGGAATTTTTTGCATCTACTTTCTTCAAGGATTTTGGAGAATCAATGATAAAGATGAGCAAAATTGGAGTCCTTACTGGAAAATTCAAGGAAAGAACTTTTGAGGAGCACATATTCTGTCATCATTTGTATCAATAAAGCAGAAATCTTTTCTTAAAATGGGGAAAATATGGATTGAAGTCTGCCTGATTTCCGCTACTCTATGACCTTTCTTTGCCTCCTAGTAACAACCCGATTCGTGGCTTCAAGGAACATACATGCGAGGTGCGACATTAGGGTTGTTCTTGAACAAGACGATGGAGTTTGGGGCTGAGCAACTTGAAGATTCTGTTACCTTTTCTTTAAGTGCATTTCAATGTATCTCGCTATATTTCTATGTATTTCGTTGTATTCATTGTCTTTTTTTTATTGTATTTCAGTGTATTTCGTTGTATTCACTGTCCTGCTATATTCCATGAATGTATTCATATATTTTTTAATTAATATAATTTTATAAATTCAGATGTATATATGTATTCAAATGTATCTGCAGTATGTATTTATATATTTTTGTACTATAGATGGCCTGCTATACTTCATGTATTTAATATATTTTTTATGTATTTAACTATATTCAATATAATTATATAATTTCTCTTAAGATTGCTATGTTTTTGGGGTTTTTCGGTTGAGAATCTTTTTTATAACTGGAAATACAAATTTTGTATGTTATAATTAAGTTTGTTGAATTATATTAGGAGCCTATTATGTTAATTGATTCATTTTCTGTCTGAAAACAGCTAAATAGACCATGAATTGCGTTATTTACGTTACTGTATTCACAAATACATATCGTGAATACAGTCGAATACAATAATCTGTCTAGCTGTAATCCCTTATTTCACGCTGTAAATATAATCGAATACAATAATCCAATACTAATTTCAATATCCTTAGAAAGTACTCCCTTCATTTCAATTTGAATGATATAGTTTGAGTTGCCATAAAATTTAAGGAATAAAAAGACTTTTGAAATATATGGCCCTTAAAGATTAAAGGGCAAAAGTTTTGTGGGGCTATGATATTTGTGTGGCAATAAAAGCTTCTTATTAAGATAAAGTAGATAAAATAAAATAAAATTTAAAGTTAAATTGCTTCCAAATATAAAAATTTGTCATTATTTTTTGAACGGATTAATAAGAAAAATATGTCATTTAAATTGAAAGAGAGGGATTGCAGAAAAAGAACCACCATTTCTTGTTACTGTTCCATCATGTGACCACCCATTTTTTCTTGCATTAAACAACGTCCATATAAGACCACCATTAAAACCTCCCAAGAATCAACGAAAATTAGCAATTAAAAACCTATAACCAGTACTCCCAAAAGCCACTCCAAACTGAACCAAAAACTAGCCGAGCTCCACCCTTAAACCCCATCTCTTCATCACCCATCACCTTTTCAGCCAAGAAAACCAGTCAAGCTAGCCCTAGTTTTCTTTGTTATTACTCTCTTTTACATAAAGTTGTATATAGGTGTCAAATACTCTCTTTCTGTTTTGTACGCATAGGTAGGGCACAACTCAAATATTAATTAATTGGCTACTGTTGATCAATTTAGTTGCGATATGAATGACCTGGTGGGAATTGTTCAGGTGATTTGGCTTTTAATCAAATTTTCAATCAAAATTGATTAATTTTCTTATTATTTGAATTGTATTTTCTATTTTCTACGTGTACGCAGTTGTGATATGGATGACCTGGTGGGTATTATACAACTGATTTGCATTGTGATCAATTTTCTTAATGCATTGATTAATTAGTGGATTACACATTAGCTCATGAGCATATATATTCTTGACCATCAACACCAATTGTTTGCTTTTTCTGCATTCCACCGGCTTCATTTGTACGCCAATAGTTGTCTTTTCTTCTCTTCTTTCCTCTGTCTCATCACTTGCAATACTAACTTAATTATTTATTAGGCAAAATACATAAGTTACTATTGTGGTTTTTAAGCATTAAGGAGACTTAAGAGGGTGAATAGGAAATGGAGGGAAATGAAATCTTTTAGTGAAATTTTAAGTTTTCCCTCTGGGCAAAAGGACATTGTCCCATATTGGAAGAGAAATAAATTTTTTATGGGTATATAAGCAATTGCTCTTCTTCTAGCTCTTAAAGAGATGAGAAGAAAGCAAGCCCCGTTCCGTCGTCGTTGCTCGGATTCGGATTTTTTTTGGACAAAATTTATTTGTTAATAGTAAAATATTAACAGAAATGTTATTAAATATTTATTTTAATAACAGAATATTAATATTAAATCCTCCAATCTATTTTTTCAGTTGTGTAACTGAAAATTAAACTACTCTCTTCAATTTTCCCTCTTTATTTTCCATCTTTATTGTAGAGTAAATAGCCATTTATGTAATGGCATTTATGTTGTGGCCATTTGTATAAACAACCTTTCTGAAGAGTTGCATCTCTTCAGATTTCAGCCCAACTTTGGCTATAAATACAAGTCTATTCTGCTTAGAATTTCCATGCGAACTTTTTGAGTTCTTCTCCTTTCTTCTGCAAATTTTAACTTCAAAGAAAGTAACAGTAAGTGTGATTTGCAACCGAACTTTGTGTTCGCTGAAACACTGGAGTTTGAAGTGTCACTACACTAGTGTGTAATTCGTTCTATCCTGAGAGGAAATAATCCACAACCTTGGGTACTAGGAGGGATTAAATTCCTTAAGAAAACATTGTGAATTCAGTGAGCTCGGATTAAAATTCTGTTTCTATTTTTCATTTCTGTTTATGTTCATTTATATTTTTCAGAATTATTTTACAAATACAGTTACTAACAATTACCACCCAAACTATGAACCAAATCTCTGTCACACACTTTTTGTGAACGAAAAGTACGTTACATACTCAACCTTTCACAAAATGTCTCTGATGCACACTACTTTGCCTACGTGGCAGGTGCGTGTTTTTCTCCACAAATGAAGCGCTTGAACCGGAGAATTTTCGTATCAAATGTCTATTTTTTTAGTTCTTAAATTTTGAATTGGGTCATCTTTTTCCTAGTATAAAAAATTTACCAAATTTGCCATGGTGATCGTTTCCATGACTGCTCCTAGAAACATGATGATGGCAGTTAATGGTGGTTGGACCTTAACAAAGATAAATAGAAAATGGGTTAGATCTGGGTTCAAATATTTCTGATTCAGTTTCAGTGGAAAAGATAGATTTTTGGGTGTGTTTTCTAATGATTCTTGTTAGTTAATGGTGTGGAAGAAGAGGCTATGGTGGTTGATGGTGAAGAGAGGAGGAAGACAGCAGTCATGGTGGTTTAGATGGGGAAGATGAGAGGGAGCTAAGATGGTTGTATCTCCTCCATCGAGTCATCGGCGAAAGTTCTACCACCAACAGCAACGTCATCGGCCCTTCATAATAACTCCGAATTGATGCTCCCCAACTCTATCCGTGAAATGACGTGAATTTCTTAATAACTTATCATTCGATTCTTCTGTTACCTCTCTGGTTAGTTCTCTGAGATGGCATCATATTAAAGTAATAATTGCTTGCAAATAACTTTGTTTCCTGAAATAGTGGATGAATTTGAGATAGAAGACGAGAGCAACTATGGAGTGGTGGCGAGTCTCGATTTTTCAGTGGCCAACGGGAGCTCTACTGATTTAGCCGGATAAGGTGGACGTTTTTGTTTTATTTCTTTGGGCTTTTCCCATTTCTTCATTTTATGTTTTTCTATTTTTTTTTTAACTTAAGGACACCTGTATTCATCTGATTGGTGCGTGACATACACTTGATTTGAATAAGTGGTCAAATACCATAGGGATGTGTATCATTCTGTGAAAGGTTGAGCATGTACGAATAATTTTTGTTCGCAAAAAATATATAATAGAAATTTGTCCGTAGTTCATGTGGTAACTTATGTATTTTGCCTTATTTATTATATACCTTAACAAAGAAAAACATTTTTGGATGTTCACCTATAAAGTCAAGGTGTACCGTCTCAATATGTATCGCACTGGGCTTTTTGTCCATACCACCATCCCGGAGAAAAGGTTATTCGGAGAGGCTCACACACATTTAATCATCCATGTCGTTTCTTTCGGGACGCCCCGACTCCCGCTTATGGGGTGAGGGGTTCTAGTTGTTGGTCTTTACGAGTGTAACCTACACCCTGCCACACACTCATACACAAAAAGTTAGCATTAACAATAACAATAACAAAAAAAAACAGTGAAATCTCATAAATAGGGTATGGAAAAAATAATGTGTATGCATACATCACCCTAGTGGATCCTCCCCCCAAAAACAAGATCATATTGAGCAGCAACTTCGAGGAAGATAGCATTGGGACATGCTATTACCTATGTATGGTGACGGGTGTCATGCCAGAGTCTGTCCGGGTGGGCTCAAGCTAAAGCAGGAGAAGAGAGTTAGCTTTCTGCTGAGTGAGCCCGAACAGGAGCGGACGCACACTAGATCAGAGCAAGTTTAGCTGGCCCAATGGCGCAGACACCTACTAGGATGAGGCATAGCGGGAATTGAACCCACATCTCGTTGAGCTGCTCCAGCCCTACATTATAAAGTTTGAGAGGTTGGTTTCGATAGGCCCTCGGTACAAAAAGTTACTATCATCTTTCTTTCCTTTTTGTACTTTTTTTATAGATTAGTGTTTTACGAGACATAAAGTCTTTAATTTTATAATAATTAAATATTTTTAGTAATATTTCTTTAAATTGGTAAGGGTTAGTTTAGTAAGCAACATTCTTCTGTACTTGTTTATAGAGTAGTAGTATTTTTATGAGAATTAAGAATTAAAAAAAATCTACTACTCTATAAACAAGTACAAAAGAATGCCGCTAATTTACCAGACAAAAAGCCTTTTCACGTCACAATAAACAACTGTTAGTAATATTTATTTATATTGGTAAGAGTTAGTTCTAAGTTAATAAGATGTTAGTCATGTGTATGCAGTATATTATCTTAGATATTATTGTAAAAAGTTTTGTTTACTAATATAAAGATTTGATTATTTTAATTTAAAATTCTAGAATATTTTTACAGTCAAAACTTGAAAATCTAAAATAAAATTAAAATATTGGAAAGAGGATTTAGTAATTTCTTGATGTCACCATATATACAAGAAAATTGGCAAAATCATGAAGCACGTTGTCACGACCCAAATTAGGATCATGCCAAGTCTCAACCATTAATAATTATCCACTAACAACCAGAAATTTTAATTTATCTCCAAATTTAATAAGAAAGTGCAATACTTATCATAAGTCTATAATAATGAAAGAATAGTCATGACTCTAAAAGAATAATTATGGAGCAACTCTAAGAGTTCAAAGAAAATACTATATCAATTAATTAAACTCCTCGCCCACACGAACAAATACGGGACTCACTAAGAAATATCAACATGTGTGCTTTAAGTAACGAAATCCTCGCCTTCGTCAACTGCCATGTCTGTGGAAAAAAATAGCAGATAGTGAGTCGCTAACTCAGTGAATAATAATACTTAACCATCACCGATTTTAATTGGGGATAAATCAGAAAACATGCTTGTATAATAATAATCAGAACTATCATAGAAATAAAATGCACTCTCAAAAATGGTAAATATTATTAGTCTATTCATGTACTTCCTGTAACAGAAATCAATTTAACAAATCGATAATAAACTCGGTAAATACTGTCTCATAGCACATTTTTATATTTGGGAGGTTTTCAAGAAATAATCCATGTAATTTGTATCACTGTGTGGACCCCTTCGTAAAATAAATCAAATATAACTGTAGGTCTCTATTCGAGGAAAAAATTAAAGCTACTTTCATTTATAGCACACTATTAAAAATATAATACAAAAGATTAGCATTAATTAATTATTAACAAATATGGCAGTAGAATATTTATACATATAGCATATTTAATTAATTCAATTCAAATCAACAAGAATCAAGTTATTTAAAAATGCAGACCTAGTATTTAATATCTTTCCCTATTGTTTCTCTCCATTCCATAACATGTTTTATGATTTCGTTAGAAACCAAGCCATTCCGTAACATATTTTTTCCTTTCCATACATGGACCATTTTATATAATGTAATGTAGCAAATTATACATCTTTATATTCTGATGAAATAAAATACATATATTTTATGAAAAAATTATAATGTATGTTTGTGGTATATATACATTATAAATCATATATTTTTAGGAAAATTCATGTATATATGCATATGTTATTTATATATGTCTTTATATTTAAATATATATCATTGATCCATTCCATAACAAATTTTTTTCTTTTTATACATGGACCTTTTTATTCAACTTATCCTAGCAAAATTATATATCTGTATATTCCAATGAAATAAAATACATATATTTCGTAAAAAAAAAATATAATGTAAGTTTGTGGTATATTATAAATCATGTATTTTTTTAGAAAAAAATATGTATATATGCATATGTTATTTATACACTTATTTATATTTAAAATGGATATTATTAATATGCCATTTATATTTTGCACTAATATAACATGCATATTTATATAAATTATCCGTATATAAATAGTATATGTGACATATTTATTTTCTTCTATATACATATTAGTGACATATTAATTTTTTAGATTAAATTGTATGTAAGGTATATGCTAGCAATATACTTTTAATAATATCAATATAAATAATATATTATGATGTATATATATAAATTATATGTGGTATAAATAAATAAATATATATATATATATATATATATATATATATATATATATATATATATATATATATATATATATATATATATATATATATATATATATATATATATATATATATATATATATATATATATATATATATATATATATATATATATATATATATATATATATATATATATATATATATATATATATATATATATATATATATATATATATATATATATATATATATATATATATATATATATATATATATATATATATATATATATATATATATATATATATATATATATATATATATATATATATATAATATATGTGTTATATATAAATAAATATATATATATATATATATATATATATATATATATATATGACATATTAATGGAATATTTATATTGTAAATTATTACAATATAATATTCTTGAAATATATTAAAGATATGTTTTGAGTTAAAATAAAATTGTACAGAAAAAAGTTTAAAACTCAAAAAATAAAAAAATATTGAAATTCTCATTGTGCAGATGGAATTATTTTTTAGATATTCTGCTTTCAGATTCTTTGATATATTTGGGTAAGTGTTATTTATGGAAGAGAAAAAGAAATTATGGAAGAGCGGGGAAAAAGGAAATGTAGTAAAAAGTGTATTAATATAGAGAAATCTCTTAGTTAATGGAGTTATCAATGTGAAAGTGCTAAAAAGATTTAAAAAAATATGTTGTTTTTGAAATAAACAAAGTCTACTATCATTTATGAGAATAGTTCTTAAAAAGGGACCAAGCATGTAAAAATCTCAAAAAATTACAATTGTATGCGAGTTCTACCTTCCCACTAGCGAGGGCTATACATATGTAATACCTGATACTTAAGTTAGGACATTTAAGTCGTCAAAATAACACGGTATAGCCAGTTTTCGCACTGGTCAATCAAAAATAGTCAGCGTTTACCAAGTCAATAAAAAATAGCCACTATTTTGCTGCAACAGAGATCGGTCCCGTATAATATACGGGAGTTCGGTGCATTTGTGTATGAACTCCAGCATATTATGCTGGACCGATATACTTTGCTGACTCCTGTATAATATACGGGAGACTGGAGCACCGATGCTCAAAACTCGAGTGTATTATGCGAGAGTTCCAGC